>WUQG02407228.1:0-16717 GCA_011317285.2 Androctonus mauritanicus
TTAATTATTAATTATACAGTTTATTCCAAATTTATTCACCAGGGGGAGTTAGTGCTTGTTTCGGCTTTCGTTTGGATTACGGTGATTAATCCCCTGTGTGGTTGCATTGTAATGATTAGTTTTTATTTAAAACTGAATTCATTTACTGTTTTCCTAATATTAACTATAATTGGATATAAAAATAATATAACATACAAAATCATATGACTATTACTAGCGATAAATTTTCAAAATTCATAACACTAATCCTAATCTAATAACAACCTTTTTTCAGCATTTAATCTTGAGCAGCTTCAGTTACATATGAGTTCCATTATAGAATCATAAATAATACCTTATATTAAATTTTATATTTGAAAATGCATTTATTATGCATGATTCCATAGAAACTTGAATATATTCCACATAATTTCCATTTAAATTTTTGCAATAATTAAAGATTAAAAACTTTAATTCCTAAAATTTAGATGTGTTAATTATTTTTTTTTTAGAATTCAGATTTTTGTGCAGATGTAAATCATTGATACCTTTATAAGGAACAGGGAATGAGCTAAGGTGTTCAATAAAGTGATATTGTGCATACACGCTGTTTTTTAATTGTTTATCTCTTTATCAGTTTAATGACATTAAAGATGCGTTAGACGGACAAAAGGAAAATTAACATTTTTATGACATCATGTCCAAGAATATTTCTATTGTATTATGTGAGACTTTTCTGGACAAAATATTGTTATCCTATGAGATGAGCTATATTAGATTAAGGGATTACAATGATTTTATTAAAGAAGTGACACATTTTCAAATAAAATTTGCAGTAAGAGGTAGTTACAAGAAGAGTATGAATAATCTTCTTATGGGAGATTTTTATCAGACTTTTACCTAATGCCTGAGTATCTTCAACTATTTATGTTGGCTAAAAATGTTAAAAGCTTTTATTATTTCTGCTAATTGCTGATGTCTTACAATATGCATGTCCTTTCACTTTTTGCCTCCAATATACTGGGACTGAATGTATTTCAAAAAGGATAGACTTCAGATGTGTAAGATTTATAACAATTTTTTCATGAAATTTGTAAACAAGAAAAAAAATGTGTTTCTTTCCTCTCATTTTTATTTTTCATGTCTCCTGCTTGTCTCTATAGTTATCCTAATGAAGGACAGACTCAAAAATGTTTATAAAGCATGTGTTCATTCATATAAGCTTGTGTTGTCTTTTTATTTTTGAATTGCACCAGAACTATTATTATTATGATGATGTGATTAAAGAATGGATTTTCTCTCTTTAGTAGAATGCAACAGAATAATGCATTCTACTAGAGAGATTGCAACAGGGCATGTCTAATAATGCAATTTAATAATCTATTATATATATTTTTTGCCTTTACCATTTGTTCCATTTTGTGATAGAGAAATAGTTGAGTAATTATCATTGAATAATCTTGTTAGTCCTTGTATCCAATTAACACATTTCAACACACACAGTATTTCTCTTAGCAACAAAGCTTTGTAGCTTTATGAATGGCCATTAATTCACTCTGACAGGTTGATAAGGCTGTTGTGGTTTGACAATTGGATTTCCATAGTATAAGATTTTTTTCCAATTGTGAATAGATATTCAGCTGTAGCTCTCTGACCTTTTGGATCATCTTTCCATCTTGCATTGGTATAACATATTACTTCATCATTGGTTGCACAATATGTAATACCTAAATGTTTGGTTCCTTTTAGATATTGTACTATGCACTTTGCTGCCTTTAAATGTATTTCTCTTGGTTCTTGGGTGGGTATATACCCAAGAACCAAGAGAAATACATTTAAAGGCAGCAAAGTGATAAAAGGATAATAGAATATGCTAGATCTGATCTTGTTCGTACCATAACATATATAAGGTTTCCTAGGATTTCTTGATATTTGGTTTTATCTTCTAATAGTGAACTTTGGAGTTCTAGGTTTTGGTTGACATCTAATGATATAGCAGTTGGTCTAGATTCAGCCATCTGGAACTTGTTTAATATTTCATTGATATGAGTTTCTTATGTTATTCTTAATGTTTGATTAACATGTTTTAGTTCTAGTCCTAAAATTGAATCTTCTGATCACATTTTTTAAATTTAAATTTTGATGTCTCTTGTTCCATGTTCAGTATTTGATTGTTTGGAGTAGTAATCAGCATGTCATCCATATGTAATCCTAAGTAAAGTTTCACCATCTTTTGTATATGTAAAAACACATTGATCAAATTTTAATTAGTGGATTCCTATTACTAATAGATATTTTTTATAGTTGTAAATCAAATTCTTCCTATTTGTTTTAGTCCATATAGAGCTCAGAGTAGTTTACATACTTTATGTTCCTCTTCATCTTTTTTTTAAATCCTGATGGTTTTTGCATCACATGAATGTTTTCTTCTAATGATCCATATAAATATGCTGCAATCACATCATAATGATGTATATTCCAACCTTGTTTTGTTCCTAGTATTAATAATAGTTTGAATTTTTCAGGGTTGATTACAGATGAGAAATATCCCTGTAGTTTATGCCATATTGTTGTGAACATTCAATTGCACAAGTTTTGCTTTATATTTTTTTTACAGTTCCATCAGTGTTTTTTAGTATGAAATACCTATTTGCTTTTTATAGGTTTTTATCATTTTGTCTTTTTTTACTAGATCCAAGACATCATGCTGGTGCAATGATGCTAATTCCTCTTCATTGCATTTTTCCACTTGTGAGATCATTTGTGATTATGGATCTGAACAATTTACTGCCTCATTATATGTTTTTGGAATGAAAATTGAGTTTTCTGTAGCTAGTTTTACAGTTTCTTCTAATAATTTGTTTTCCTCTTCATTTGTAATTATTTCTATATCTTTGTTTTATGCTTTTCCAATTTATAATTTTGTATAATCTATTTTCTCATTTTTTACCTAATTTTCTTTTATTCTAACTGAATGTCTAAACTCCAGTGATCTTGCATTATTTTGTTTTTCTTCATGATTTTCTACTGATGTTTCACTTTGGGGATTGATATTGTCATCTGTTTCTTTCTCATTTGTTCCATCTTTGATTGTCTTGAAATTTATTAATACATAATTATTATTTTCCTATGATGTATCCTTTAAAAAGTAATTACCAAATTTATTTTCTATGAACTTACATTCTTGAAATTCTATAGACTTTCTTTTGTCTTGAATAGCCTAAAAATATTCTGATTTGCTTTTAGGATCTAAATTTTTCTTATTTGCTTTGGAATCCAGAAGTATGTTAAGCATCCAAATATTTTGGTGTATGCTCCACTTGGTTTCTTTCCTGTGAACTTTTCTTCAGGTATATTGAATTAGTCCTTTTTAAATGGGGTATAATTTTTCATATATGTTGCTGTGCCAATGGCCTCAGCCCAAAAACATAGTGGCAATTTTGAATCAATGAACAGTGCTCTTGCTGTATCTATCATTGTTCTCTTTACTCTTTTCACTATTCTGTTGCTTTGTGGAATATATGTAGTTGTTAGTTGATGATATACCCCTTATTTTTTTGAAAAATTGTTTGAGTTTATTGTTTACAAATTCTGCACCATTGTCACTTCTTATTTTCTTTGGAATCACATTGTAATTATTTTTCATTGTTATTATAAATTCTTCTAAATTTTCTGTTGCTTTATTCTTTGTATGCAGTTTGTTTGTTAAAGATTTTTCATTTATAATCGTCTACTATTGTTAGAATATATAATGCAGCTCCTAATGATTTCTGTGGCATTGGGCCTATTAAATCAATGCAAATTATTTCCAAGGATTGGTTGCTTTGTTCTATTTTCACTTCTCTAAATAGCGATCTTATATGTTTTTTCCTGGATGCATATTTCACATGTTTACATTTTCTTTTTTTGTAATTTAATATGTTTGACTAGATTGTTCTTTATTATTTGGTCCATATAGTTTTCATTTACATGTTCTAATCCTCTATGCCATAACATCTTTTCTATTTATTAATGTTTCATGTTCTTGATGTAAGATCTATGCAATGGGTTAACATATGGTCAGAATCTTAGCTGAAGTTAATTTAATTAACTTGGAATACTGGTGCATAGGTAGGCAGCACAGGGATCCAGGATTGAATGAATGACTCAAACTACTTGTTAACAAAGACAAAAGTGATTTAGCAATTCACAATAACATAGCATTAACCATAGCAAAGAATTTCACTTAATTCTAACTTAAATCTAAACTAACCCTAAAATACAATATCATTTGTTAAATGTTTTGGTTAACAATACAATGATTAGAGAGAGAGAGTGTGTGAGACTTCCACAAGCCTTCCATATACCTGACAGAGAGTTTTTTGGTGTTACAATATATTATTAATTCATTATCAAGTAATCCATTTACTAAACACAAAATGTCTAAATATTCACAAGTTCATACAGTTCATTGTATTCACCAGCTGTCATCATAATAATCTGCCATTGCCGTTGTCATTGTCCCTCGTCTCTGTCAGGTGCTCTCAACGGGACAAGTTGCTTTCCCATCGTTCTTACATTTTGTCCTATTAATTCACCTCTGAAAAATATTGATTTCTTCTGTCTAGTATCTTGGTGTATTTTCTCTCCCTGACTAATTCTCCTCTTTGTATTTATCTCATGTTGGCAATGAGGAATTGATAGATGAGAAAGAAGTTCCTTTTTTGCAATGACTATTATAAACTGTTTATTATTCATATCTTATTTTCTGATCTAATTTTCTTAACTTTTTAATAGTTTCAAATTTAATAATTTTAACAAAATTTTAATCACTTATTGCCAGGGTCTTCCAGAACCTCACATTGATTATTTTGCTTTTGTCCTCTGTTATTTGAATTTAATTCTTCTACTATACTTACAATAGGAGATATATTTGTATCTAAAATGAAGAAGCTATTTTTTCTTGATGCTGTAGCAATTTCTTTGTTTTTTGCATTTATAATTTTCTTACCTTCTTGGAGAAAAATGATTTTCATTTTGTCTTCAACTATCTTATCAACTGATAGTAATTTCCCAATTCTTACAATGAATAGTAAATTTCCCACTAGCTTAGAGTATATTGTGGAGTGTCAGCTTCTGATTTGTTTCATCTTTTGTTTGTGTAAGGATTTCTATATCATCACTTCCTTGCAGAAAATGTGGTTGCATTGTTCACTAGCCTTACTGTTCTTTGTTCTAAGGTTTTGTTGGTTAACCATTCTTTTTGGAATGTCATGTATACTGTGACACCAGAATCTATTTTCCAATCAGTTTTTTTGTTCTTTGTTTCACTTGGTATTGTCTTGACATCATATGCTGTATTTTTACTTGATGTAGTTTTATCTTTTTCTTGTTTTTTTCTCTTCTATAGTTATCCATGCTAATTCTTTCATTTGTGTTTCATTTTTTTGCATATATCTTGCATTGTGTGGCCTTGATAGATTAGGATTTTTTGTACTGTTTTTACTTCTTGAATATAAATTTCTGTTTTTGTTTACCCAATTATTCCAACAATCTGCACTTTTATGTCCAAATTTTCTACAAGTGTAGCAGTTTTGATGTTGGGGAGCATTATTTTCTTTATTTCTTTGGTTTTTCTCAGAATGGACTTTCAGGGTCTTATTGATATATGTGATGTTCTTTGTTTCTTTCATCTTCCATTTTTAACCCTCTTTTTAGTGCTTTTAATGACATGTTAGTATTTGCATCAAATGATCCTGTAATTTGATAATAATGCTGTGGTAATTCACATGTAATATTTAGGATTAATTCTTTTTCAGTAATTGGGATTCTCATCATTTTGGCATTCTCACTTAATTTTTCAGTTCTACTTAAGTATTGTTCCCAGTGTTCCTCTTTTTCCATATTTAATCTAGCAGTTTCTTCTTTTAGGTCTATAGAATGTATTTCTGCATTGCCCTCATGTCACATTTTAATTGCTTCCCATATTTGTTTTGCTGTTTGAATAGCTAGTAAAGCCACTTTTCTGCTTCCATTGCACATGATATAATTTCTATAGTTTCTTTGTTTACAATGTGCATAGTGCTTTTTTGTTTCATTGTTTGCATCTTGTGTCAGTTTGGTTCAATTTCTCCTTCTATTATGGAAGATAATAGAAGGAGAAATTTGGATTTCTCCTTCTATTATGTTCATGAAGCCTTCACATTTAACATGGCTGTCATTTGAAATTTTCAGCTAATATAATTTATTTTGTTTAATTTAGGAATTAAAAAGGATAGTGATGGATTTATATTTTCTATTTTGTCATTCAAATATTCCTTATGTAATATTAACACTTGAGTTTCTTTGTTCTTTATTTAAGGTTATGCTTAAGCTTCATAGACATTTCTTTTTCCTTTGTTTTTGTAATTGTATTTAAAACTTTTTCTTTTATTTTTATGTTATTATTATTATCCCACTTTTTTTTAATTTCTTTATTTTCTTATCTGATTCAAAAATAAAATTTTTGACTTATCTTTTCTCTTGTAGATCATTCATTTCTGACTGCTTCATTATGGGTCTTAAATCCTATTATTTTGCTTATAAAATTTTTTTTTAGTTTCTTTCTTTCTTGCTTAGATTTCTTTCTTATTATATATATTTTTTTATTTTTCTTAACTAGGGAAAACCTGAGCCCATAACCTTTTGTTGGAGAGTGTTGGAAAAATGGAGACAGACACAAGAAATATGTTTACTGCAAGGATGCCATTAACAAAAGTGGTGCTTTCTTTTACAAAGCCATCAAGTGGCAAGAGTACAATAAGTTTACATTTAAAACAAAAGTCTAACAAGAAAGGGATAAGTGTCCAAATTAAAAAGCGTCAAACTTAAAATGCCTCAAAACACCTCAATCATTGCAAATAAATTTATTGATACACTAAACAGTGATTACTTCCTAGCATTCTCAGATAACTGCTTTAGTTAAGTCATATCTGCCAATTCTATTAATTTCTATTTTAAAATTGCAAATTTTTCAGAAAATTTGTGACAGAAAGTCTTTAATAGTCAGATATTTCTAACAAATCTGACTTTGCATCAGGGAATATTTTATTTGAACTTATTTAACTCTGATTATTAATTCAATTATTTCAGACAGATGTCATGTGCTTCCTAGACTTGATGCCATGACAACTGCCCATTTTGCCAGTATCTAGAGCTGGTACTACTTAGATTCAATCACAGGTTTTCTGATAGAAAGCCATAATGTTTGCAGATGGCCATTCCAGTTTACAACACTACAAAATTGGACTAAATTAAAATATCATTGAATTTTAGGCTACTATATCAGATTTATCATTTTGAATTTGAAAAAACTATCATTATCAGATTCATAATCCATAGCCCCAAAAACTGCTAAATACTAATTTTTGTTAAAATAAAATTAATAAAAATCTATCAAATTTTGGAGTTGCTACTTTTATTGATTTTCTTCTGACTATAATTTTTTCAATCAATAGATAAAGAAATATTTTTTTCCACATAAAGTACTCAAATGATCAAGAAATGATTTTTATCCATAATCTAACATAGAAAATAAAGTTTCCTATTCCTTTTTTTAACCCTTTTAGATATAATTCTTAGTTATCTGATTTTTGCACTCTATTTTATCTGTTCTTCTATAATATTTTCAAAGTTCAGCTTTTTAGATTGTAAGGAGGTATGCAAATTTAAGCAGAAAGACATATATATATACATAATGATCCATAAATGAATTACATTATATATAGATTGATAAGTTTGCAAATTCTGAATGTAAAGGCATTCCATTTGACTTGATCATCATTAAATCAGAACAGGAAATTTACAATACACATGATAATTATAATACAGCATTCATGACTAACATTTTAAATGGAAAATCTCTAAGTAATACCCATTAATGATTATTTAAGATATAATATTAATTTACAATTAATATTATATCTTAAATAATCACTTAAGTAGTATTTTTAGCACTTTTTAACATTACAAGGTCTCACTAATTCATTATATTTGAATCAAATTTTAATGGAATATTTCCATAATATTAATATACTATGAGCATATAATTTTTATTTTACAAAACTATAATATTTTGCAATGTCATTTACCATGAGATATTAATCCACCAAGTTCAGTAACAAGACCTGATATAAGAGGAAAATAAGGGCTCCATCCGATATCTGTACTATAGGTGATCAGTATTTCTCCTTCCTAGAAAGAGCATATTTAGTTTGTAAAATTATAGAATTATTATAAAAAGAACTTTATATTTTTATGCTGATAATAATTTACAGATTAAGTAAATGGAAAAAATCTTGATATAATAATACTAGTCATAAACTTCAATAATTTTTATCTATAACATAATTGTGTCTATGCTTACCAAAAATTCTATTTGAACTGTTGATTAAAATACAATCCATATGGTAATTAATAATTCATAAATAATTTATCACAAGATAAGAATACACAAAAGAAACTTTAGCAGAAACTATAGTAACATTATAGTGAATATTTAATGATAAGAGTAAGAGAAAGCATTAATAATAAAATTGGAACTAAAAAAACCAAGAGGAAGTGAGACATAGTCATAAACTAAATATCTTTTACTGTTTAAAATCTATTTTTGCTAATAAAATTAATCAGCCATTATTTTCTCCAATAATACTACTCATAAAAAATTAGATGTATTATAGATAAAAAAAGTACATTGGGTTTCTTTTAAATTTAAATAAAACAAATAATGAGAGTACAAATTATATTTGTAATTCTTATAATAATGCTTTCAGAAGATGTTTGTACAAATGGAACAGAAATTTTTATGCATACTGAATCTCTATAACTGGATAATTATGTTCTTAATAAATAATAAAATCACTTCAAACTTATTGGACTTTTAATAGCAAAAATTACAAATAGAAGAATGTTTTTGTCCTAGTTTCCTATAATTACATAGAGAATAAGGAAAGCAATTAATTAATAAAGGGAGTGAGATGTCTGGTACAAACAAACATTAATTGCAATGTGAATTCCCAAATAGCAGGAAGGATACATAGAAAGGACAAAGAAGATTAATTACTTGAAATAACAAAATATAATACATTTAAAATAATGTAAATAATATAGTTAGTTATAAAAAACAGAGAAAGAATGTGTATGAAAAAGAATATATATCCATAATATACATGCAATTCTGACTAATAAACATATGTATGAAATACATATGCTTATTAATCAAAATTCCAAAGCACTAAGATAGAATTCTTGTTCCTAAAATTAATTAATTTTCTTCCTGGTTGTATGGCTAAATATTCTATACTTTGCAGAAATTATATCTTCTCTCCATGGAACTGATGGGCTGATAACTTTAGCATCATTCCATTTGTTCTTTGAATAGGTGCCTAGTACAACTGCAATGCTTTCTTTGTTATTTCTAATATATATATAAATATATATATATATATATTGATGTTGTTATATATATTCCTCCAAATCATCTAATATAACTGCTTACCATGTCAAATGTTGCATCAAATAATATTTTGGTTAACCCAAATATCTCAATGCTAAACTTAAACTCTTTATTGTTTATGGATCTGCTGAAAGCTTTAACATTTTTATGTTTGAAGAGATGATAGGCACAGTTTTTACAAATTACTGGATTTAGTTTTTGACATTTCAGATAATGTCACAATGCATTGAATGTTTTGGGACAAAAAAATTGTAATTCAATTGTAATTTTTGAAGGGCATTCCCACCTGAGGCAATTAGTTCTCACGGTGTTGCATTTTTTTAAATATCTAGCACAAATTTTATAGACCAAATTATCATCACATTTACTGCTTCTGAAACAATGAACCATATCATTTGAGAACTTAAGACTTCAAAAGAGAGGGATATTGAAAACAAATTGCTATTTAAGAGTAAGTTTATTGTTATATTTTCTGTATATGGAAATCAAGTTGACATGAACATCACTAAAAAGTTGGTTGAATTTTTTTAATGATGTTCATGTTCAAAAATGGATCTTTTCTTTATTCATTTGTTTGAATTGCAATATTATCCCATATGGATTGTGATTATTTATTTATTTACTTGAAATTACCCATATAAAATAAAAATAAAATGGGCCTCTTTTGATAAATTCATATAAACAATACAAAACATATATCCACTATAAATATGCAAGATTATTTAACAATTTTAAAATGTACAAACAGAAGCAAGAAGAAAAAAACTAATGAAAGAATTAAAAATAATTATTAAAAGTTTTTGATGTGCATGAAAAGAATGAAAATATTGCTTTATCTGTGCAGCATTTTTTAATATGAATAAATTCTATTTTTTGTATATGTCTTTGAAGTACCTTATAATAGATAATATCAGAGTTGAGAATTCCACTTATGTACTTACTGATAATTTTTAAATCTTGTATGTATATTATATGGTCAATGAATGGTAAGCATAGCTATCATAAACATTCAGAAGAATTACTTCTTAAATCTTTTGTAACAACAGATGACAAATTTTATTATTATTTGGTTATAGGCAGAAATCAATTTTTCAATGTTGCTATGTGGAGCAAAAGGGTAGATTGTTACGTCATAGGTTAAAATAGAAATGAAATTTGCCAGAAACCATGTTTAAGTATTTGATATATTTTCAGATATTTATTAGTAAATGTAGTTTTTTATGAAGATAAATATATCAAAAGTTTCAGTGAGTGTAGAATCTAGTATAACTATATTCTCATTGAAATTTACTGAAAAATGTGACTAAATCTTGAATAAAAATGCAATTTTAATCTAAATATAAAAAATAAATTAAAAACATATCAACAACAAAAGACAGGAGTAATTTTATTTCATGTTTGATTCAAAAAGTTGAATTATAAAATAATCATTCTTTAGCAAAATATAAAGTTCTACAAATTTGGAAAATGGTTCTAATATTTTAAGTGCTGTATAGATTTATAATGCACTCTTTGCTCAGTCATTTGAGTTTTCAGATATAAATGCAATTTTAAATTGTGATGACTAACATTTATAAAATTGATTCTATTACTATTTTAAACAAATTACTATGAAAACATATTTTTTCAGACAACATTACTTTATAAATAATGGATAGCATAATATTTCCATTTTTTAATAAATGCCAAAATGATGTACAAATAATTGTATTATTTTATTTTATTAATTTATGTAACACGTAATTTTAATATGTTATTTTATAAATAATTGCAAAATTATTTATCAAAAATACAATAAATTGTCAGACAGAATGTAGTACCTTGATCACTATATCTAAAATGTAGATATAGTGATACTAGATATTTCTGATTAAATTTATATTTCCTCTGATAATTCTGATAGATAAAAAATTATTACTAAATATTTATTAATTTATGTTGGGCCCAGATTTGAAGTTTCAATGATTATTATGTGCTATTTGGAATTTTCAATTTTTTATCAGTGAATTTTCTTACCTTCTAGTTTTGTTTCTTAAAAAGAAACAAAACTAGATGGAAAGAAATAATTAATTAGTATTTAATTAATATGATAAGTTAAAAACTTGTCATATTAATTAAATACTAATCAATTATTAAGTGTTTAAATAATAAGAATCATAATTTTTCTTTTTGGTATTGGTAAAAATTTGAAACCAATTTGCATTCAAGTGAAAACAGTAATTTAATTTTATTCAAATTCAATATGAGGATAAAATTTTTGAAAAAAAAAGAAATTAATCAGCTTTTATGAATGAAGAAACCAAACATAAAATTAGTGAATGCATCTTTATATTTTCATAAGAAATAAGCATAAATGACAGCAATTGATTGCAACTGCAAAATAATTATTTTAAAATCATAATAAAGGAAAAATAGTATCATTAAGAATTAATTGAAGCATTTAAAAATTTTTAATTATTGTATATATATTAATATATTCTAATTAGAAATTATTATTTAATCAATCATATATTTACTGACACAAATAGAATCAGCTTCATTTATATCAGTAATTACTCTTGCCATTCCTTTGACTATACCCTGACTGACAGGTGTACCTATAAAAAGATTATCATCTTTAAATTTATAAATGATACATTTCAATTTCAAGAAATATAATTCTACAGTACCTTTCATAATGATGGATGCAGGATTGCCATTATTTTCAATTAAACACTATAAAAAAATTATTATTATTATTATTATTATTATTATTATTATTTAAAGATTTGTAAAGATAAATTTGGTAAAAATATCAATTTGTTAATTTAGTAATGCCAGTATTTCTAATAAGAAACTCTTTACTTTTAAAAAGAGAAAAAAGGAAAAAAAATCTTTTGACATTGACATTTTATTTTGTAATAAAAAACATAATGTTTTCCCAGGAATTTTTCTGGTGCAACAATGATTTCATATGTTTGTGCATATTCTTCTTTCAATAAATAAATATTTTGTTTAATAGAGATATTTTTTATTTGCATTCTGTAAAATATTTTTTATTTTAGTAAATAAATTACATATATACAGTATATATATATATATATATTTAATACATTTTGTTTCTTTTAATGTGATTCTGCAATGTTATTAATTTACAGAGTGAGAGATTTTGCTTAAATACAATTATTATAATTATTTTTAAATTCTTACTTTGACATACTTTTTTATAATGTGTATCAGGAATACCATGGATAATTTCAGGAAATTTTAAACAATCCAATTCATTGTACATTTTATGACGTGAAATTGCCCTAAAAATTATTTTATTCATTATAAAAATTATTTTTAATAACTGATATTTAAATGCATTTAAACAGTTAAATAAATCTTAATAAGATTAATTAAACTTTATTTATATGTACCGGTAATTATATAAAGTATTTAATCTTACTTAGATAGTAATCTTGCAGATCTAGTTTTCAAAAATATATCAAGTTCCTCAAATGTGAAAAAAAATATATGCTCTTTGTTGAATAATCTTCCTTCATTAACCAATAGTTGTCCTAAATGATTAAAGGCTTCACGGAATGAATCAATTACTTTGATTATAAGAGACTAAAAATATAGAATTAACTGTGAAAAAAATCATTAAAAATTTTATAATTTAATTAACAAAATTTTTAAAATTAACCTAATACTTTCATTATTATTAGACACAAATTAGAGTAAAAAGTTTCTGGGATTTTTTTTTTAAAGATATGCAAAGTAAATATTATTTTTCTCAAAATACAATCCTCAACATTTTTGCTAGAAATTCATTAATTGAAAAATGTTTCCAAATTTATTTTTCTTGCCATAAAAATTCCAATAAGATGATTTCCATTATACTAGAAATAATCTCTATTAGTTAATCTTTTCAAAATTCAAAAAAATAAAATTGCATAAATCAATGCTTGGCAAGTACAGTGGATGCTGTAAAACAGTCAGAGTGTTTGATTAAATATTCATTCTGCAACTAAATTTGATCTGTATACAAGTATATTATCAAGATGCATTTTTCTAATTCTTTGTTTCCAAAGATGCAATTAGAGAAAGAGATCAGACTGATTCTTTCATCTAATTGCATCTTTTGGTTTTTTCATAAGTTTATCTTTTTTTTATTAACTGTTTTATCCTCTATAATAAATTCATAAAAGATAATACTTTTGCAGTGAAAATAACTTTTCTTTTTGAACAATTCATCTGAAATATTTGATGATATTCAAAACTTTTTTGAATATCATTCATTGTCATTTAACATGAGGGTTGTAAAGAAATATCAAGTTTCATCTTCAATAGCAAATTTTTTTATAGAAGTGAGGGTTTAATTCTAAATACTAGATATAATTGATACAAATAGCAAATCTAAGGCATTAGGGATTCAATTGTTAACTACTTTATAACCAAAAATTGTATCCTTTTCTCATTTTCAAATGATCTGTCAATATTGTATGATAAGTATTCTGTAAAATATCTAAAAGCAATGCCATCAATTATATAACAGCTATTACTTCAAACAATGTTAATTAATATCAAAATGTTAGTTTCTATAGTAGAAGTTGTTGGCTGAATTGTCATCTATTTTGAAAACAATTTACCAAGTACAAATTTGGAATTTTTCATTCTTGATTTCCATATATTTCATTAAGTATTTTAAAAATTTCTGCATATATATCATTCAAAACACAAGTTATTCAAGAGTGATGAATTAATCATTTGACTCTTTGCATTATTCAATTTTACACAATTTTTTTGCTGAAAATTCAAAAATATCAATTTCAAGTTTATTGAAAGTAACTGATATCAGGTATTGAGAAAAGATTTTTATTTATTTTGGGACAACATTTCAGATAAACATTACCAATCTGAATGAAATATATATACACAAAAATGGAGCCCTCTAGGGATTCAGTCTTATTGAAAATGGTCAACATTTGATGATATCTGATTGATGAAAATGATATATTATGCAAATATTATCTAATTTAAATAAAGTTCATATATATTATTGGGATCCATTAGAGGATTCTAATATTGTTTATATATACAGGGTGATTCATATTGAATGGGACAAAAATAAAGCATACCTGTAATTAATTTATTTTGATAAATCAAATTTACAGTGAAACTACAGTTATCCAAGTTTCTATAGATGTTCTATGTGTGCCCCTCCAGTGACATGGCAAATGTCTATGCGGTATTCCAGTTCCTGCCACACTCATGATGGAATATCCCCTGTTAATGAGTCCAACACGTCAGTTATCCACTGCTTCAGTTGCTGTAAGTCCTGGGGAAGTGGAGGCACAAAGACTTTGTCTTTAACAAAATCCCATAGGAAAAAATTGCAAGGGGTTAGATCTGGCGATCTCGGCGGCCAAGAAAGCAATGGCATATCATTTGACCCAGCAATGGGGTAGACAATCATTCAGGTGTTGACATACGTTGTTATGCCAGAATCTTCACTAATGCCAGATAAAACTCGTATAATTGTAGTTTCAGAATTAATTTGTTTCAGCTAAATAAATCAACTGCAGAATTCGTGCTATGCTATTCTTTTTGTCCCATTCAATATGAATCATCCTGTATCATGATATCTATATACATTTTTTAAAGTAATATATAGATAAATATTGCATAATTTTGTAGATGACAATTTGTTATTGTAATCATATAAGCATAATAAGCAAAATTTCAGTGAAACTTATAAGATTTCAGTGAAAGAAAATTTTAAGTGTAATTTTTCAGTATCAGTTTAAAATATGAGCAGAATATTTAAAATACAATAAGACATGAATGTTTGAAATTTTCAGATATTTTTAGCTAATTTTACAAATATTCTAGACCAGTGTTTTCATCTTTTATTGGGTTACAGAACATTTTCTAATATGACAAAAAAATTGATAGAATAATCAGTAAAATACTGTTTATTTGAACTCTTCAGAATTACTGTTCAGTAATTTTATTTTTTCAGATAATTATTTAATTGGAAAATGCCATAAAAGTTCTCTTTAATGTTGAGAAACTAGAAACAAAGATAAGCATAGATAATATAAAAAAAGAAAATGGTTTAATGAAATTAAAACTTTGCTTACTAAAGAAATTTTAAGAAAAAAAATTTATTTGCAAAAGATGATAGTAAACTAGTTGGTATACTAAGAGTTTCCTGTAGAAAAATTCTTGTATGATGTTGACATTTAAACCAATCATGACAAAAATGGAAATATCATTTAGTTATATTTTATTAATCAACATTGTTTAGTAGCAGTTAAGTCTATTGCTTTAAATGTTTATAATAATTTCTTCTTAAAATCTGATAACTGATTTATTTTTATTCAAATGTTTATTTCATCCAATAAAAATAAATTATTATTTTAATATTAAATCATTTTCATTGGTTTTATGTATTATACAGTATTTGTAAATAAAAATATTTTCTCATTTTTTTCTTATATAGTGTGTGATGTAACTTTTTTGACAAAATATGATACTCCTAAAAAAACATAACTGTTATTTTTAGAATTATTATAATTTAATTAACAGTTTTATATTAATTTAATTTCAAAGCTTTCATTATCAGATGGCAATGGATTACTGATTTTTCAAAAGTATTTGAAATTATCCCTTTTTTTTTTTTTTTTACCAGTTATAAAAATGTTTGACCTTCCCTTTTAATAAAATGCATAATTTTTTGTATTTATGCCAATAGCTTTAATAGTATGTTTAACCTTTTTGACTGACAACAAAAGCTTTCATTTAATTTTTCCATTTTTAAAATGATGAGAACAGTAAAAAAATTTTTCTTCATTAACAATGAATTGATTAACCATGTCCTACAGTTGAATTAATCTTCATCTTAATTCTAAAAACAATGATGTCAAAACAAATAAACAAAACTTACTATAGCCCTTTTGCGACTGGTGTGACTATTTGTTAAGTACTATCTTCTCCTTGATTGCAACTAAAGGGGGAAAATTCTTAGTATACAGACTATAATGACTACACCAACACAAGCTTCTGCTCTATATGGAATTCAACTTGGCAAAAGATATCAATTTCTAGCACTAGTGAGCAGTCCAAGTTTCAAAAAACTTAAAAACATTTATTAAAAAGTAGTGCTTTCGGCTTATTGAGCCATCTTCAGCTTACAAAAACATTCTCTGAGAATGTTTTTGTAAGCTGAAGATGGCTCGATAAGCCGAAAGCACTATTTTTTAATAAATGTTTTAAAAAGTTTTTTGAAACTTGGAC
>WUQG02407239.1:0-16717 GCA_011317285.2 Androctonus mauritanicus
CTTTGCGACGTCAAAACAATCAGAACAACAGGCTGTAGGATTTAAATTACGATCCTAAAATGTCCCATCCATGTTGTGGGGTGATTTTGACTAAGAGTATCTTATGTTACCAGCGGGAAAAGTCATTCTATAAAGTTTGGTCCGGATAGATCAAATTGTGTGAACCTATGCAGAACAAATAGATAAATATGAACCTAATGCGCCTCTCCCTTGGGCAATTTTGATTTTGGATGCCCTATGTTACCCGCAGGATTATAGGATGTGACTCTACAAAATTTGGTCCAATAGATCAAACGGTATAGGAGCTTATGCTAAACAGAAAGATAGGAGGACAAACAAGCATTGCATTTTATATATAGATATAATCATCTTTTATAAAGTCGATGCTTTTGACTTTTCACAATCTAGTACTATTAAAAATTTTGAATGTCAAGAAACCTATTCATTAAATCAAATTAACGACCACGACTTGGAAGTCTTCAATCGCAAAAACTTTTTAGTTTTTGGATTCCAGATTAGTTCGATAAAACTTTCATATATTTCATATATATTTCTCGTACAATTCCTCTCATTTTTACTATTTTTTCCTATTTTTGTATATCAAAAAATGAAGAAGAAAACGAGATTCTTGTTATCGATCTAGAATAAAAATATAGCCGATTGTAATGCGAAATTTAAAAAAATAAAAAAAATAGATGATTTATATTCTTAACCATCTATATTTCTTGTAGCATTATATAATTTAGTAACTTAAGAAAGTTGCTTAGGCATAAAAAACTATTTAAAAGGTTGTTGTTGAAAGCTATCGAGTACAGTACAATATTTGCCACAAATTGAATCTCTGAATATTTAAAACTGGATTATCTGATATTGTTTTATGTTTTAATAGTAGGTTTGCAGAGCACATTTTGAGAAAAATGATTCTATTACCGTGTTTATACGAATTTTTTCCATTTTAAAAAATATTGTATTTTTAATATTTTAATTGATTTTAATTTACATCATAGTTTTAAATTATATTTTGCAGAAATATTTGAATCGCTTTTTATTTGTCCTATGATTACATTCATAAATCATCAAGTCAGCATTTAATCAAGAATAAATAAATGCTGACTTGTTATATAATTGATAAACTGCCTATATCCATTGATTCCATTCTCCGATTGTTGGAGAGTAAATAAGCTTAGTGTCTATTAATATAAACGAATGCAATCCTAAAAATTAACACACGAAGATGAAGATGAAAAGGATACTGATAAATAATAAATAATAGTAATAGGGAAATTTATGTTTTAAAAATCCTTTCATTGTTAAAAAAGCCTCTTTAAAAATGTCGCTTTATTTTTACTGAAATTATGTAATTATAGTAACAATAAAGTAACATTATTTAGAAAACATGTACTTTTAGATATTTTATCTCGTGGCTTTTTAGCTTACAAAAAGAAAGATCGCCATGTTGCTTCCTTGTCTTGCAGTAATAACTTTTTAAATTTCATGAAAATATCTTAATTTATATTTCCATGAAATTTGGTAGTAATATTCTGCTATTGAAGTTAGTTTTGATACTTCATCATCTAATCCTCTAGCTTCAACTACTAAAAAAAAATCGCAGAGATTTCTCCTTAATAACTTTTAGACTATTTGATTGATTGATTAATATGAAAGCAGAAAACTAATCAGACCATCAAAATCCAATTTAAAAACAAATTAGTTCAATCTATAGTTTCAGCCGTTTAAAAATGGATATGTTCAAACTTCTGAGGTTTCCTTATAATAGATAGTAGATTATTCGATAGATTTTTATGATGTTCAACACAGAGATTGTCATTGAAAATGATTTTGATGACAAATATTTTAAGTACGTATCCTTTAAATATTCCAAAACGAAGAATTCATTCGGAAAATGAGATTAGTTCTTTTTAGAACTGTTTATCAGTGATTTCCGAGTTCAATCCGATTACAAAAATACTTATTTAAAGTAGAATGGGTGTAACTTTAGCCATTATTACTTTTTAAAATCAATTTTTTTTTTTGAAAATGACATCGTCTAACTGATTTGGAAAGTTTGAGAGAGTTGCAATATTAAATTATGCTGAGAAGTGCATTATCAAATTGTATGTTCATTATTTAATATGAAAATCTATGTATCTCAATGTTATTGTTTTCATGAAATTTTTATAGTTTGTTTTCTAACCTTAATATCTTTTTTTCAGTTTTTAAATCGTAAGATAGGAAATGGATATACATCTACAATTATTACAAATATTATATAACAACTGCATTTCAGAAATAATGAGTCAAATACTGAGAAAATAGACTTCTTGCAGCAATTTAAAAGCAGTTACCAGGTCGACGATGATATTTTCATCATTAAAACTTTTGCCAACTATGAGCCGAATTGCAGCAATCGTTTTATTTTCTCAGTACTACACTTAACTCTTGCCAATAAGATGTTTTCAGTAGATATTTATATCTTTAAATAAAATAGTAAACCAATCGATAAATATTGGTTTCTCTGGAAAGACTTTCTAGTAATAATACACTGACCATATGAAATAATAATGAAATTCCCAGCGAATCTCAAGTAGAAATAAAATAGAATTCGATAAAAATGGGGGCTCAGGGAGGGGAAAAAATTAGGGAAAATTATTTGATTTTAACTTCTTTCAATTAAAACACAGAAAATGGTAATGAAATCTCATGAAAGTTAACATTTAATCAATTATATACACAAATCCAGATAAGTTGATATTAAAACCGTATATCGAAGTTTTTAATAAGAATCAAAATTTATCGATACTAAATTCATTAAAAATAGTAAAAATAAATGATATAATTTATTTCTGAATTATTAAATATATATAATGTAAATATAAATTTTCATCTTGCTTTTTTATACAAAAACGCATAAACGATTGTTGAAATAATAAATTTTACTGAGTAAGAGGGACAAACTGAAGATTGATGTATTATTAAAGTTCTACTAATATATAAATTTAAATCAGTTATTTTAAAGAAGTATATTTGTTTTTATTAAAAAGTGATGTTAATCCATTGTATATTAAATCCTATTCTTAAAATTTTATCATAGAAACAAAGCTGAATTCAGCTAATAATAATAGGAACCAATTTTACCTCTATTCGAGATATTAAACAATAAAAATTGCTCTTATAATGACACTTATCATTATATAGTATAGTATAAAATATAGTAAATATGAATATTATTAAATTAAGCATAGTTAAAGTAAATATAGTACAAACAATTTTTTTATTAATTTATATTAATATATCAAATTATTTTTATAAATTTATCTATTTTTTTTATCGCATATGCAATAATATATTAATTTTAAATATAATTTTGCTCCTTTTTATATTTATATTGTTTTAAATAGATAAATAACAGGAAAAGGGAATTCAATTAAGTTACTATTTAATGTATTGCATTCGCGACTTAGATTGCAATCTTTTACCGAAGATACTTAATTGAAAGAAAGTCTATTTCAAAAAGTCCGATTGTTTACTCGAAGCGGAATAATTTATTTCTGTTTTACTTCTTCTATTATATGTTTTAAATTAAATCTACCAATCTCAAAGAACAAGTGGAGCGAAATTTCTTTTGTTTTGTAGAATTAAATATTTTCGTTTATTCTTTTCATAAATACTATAAAGTAATAAACTGTAAAACGTAATGAAAGTTTATCGCAAAATTAATTTTTTTTTCCAAATTAAAAAAAAAATAGTAAAATCAAAACAACAATTTTTAATTTTTAGGTTATAGCGATCCTTACTGCATGTTGGGCATCCAACCGGGAAGTAGCGGAGATGAAGGGAGAAGATATAGTTGGGAAGACGAAACGGCTGAAAAAAGCAAAGGAAGTCCGAGAAGATTAAGAAAATTTGGGGCTTCTCTGAAAAGAAGAGAGAGGAACCGTAGTAATAGCCTATCGGACACACTTCCTGCCAAATTCATCAGAACTACAACAGTAAAACCCCAAACACTTTGTCCAAAATGGAATGAAACTTTTCGCCTGTGAGTGCTTTTTTTTGCTAAATATTTTAAAGAAAAATGAATGAATAATAATATAATTTGTGGTTTCTATTCGAAGGGACATAGAAGATATCCGCTCCGATCGCCTTCATCTTGATATTTGGTAAGTATTCGAAGCCAATGTTTTTTTATAGGTACTAAATTGATTTTTTAAAATTATTATTATATGAATAAAACTATATAAATATTAGTTAATATAAATGATTTTTCATATATAACTATCTGCTTTCATACGACGTATGCATTACTTCTATACTGACACAAACTTTAGCTTTAGTTAGTTCATCAGTAAACTTTAGTTCGTTTAAAAATCAACTTCATTCACAAAACGGCTTATATTGTGAATTAAAGCTGATTTTTTTTTTTAAATATATTTCTGAAATTTTAATCTGCGAATAATTTATAAATTCAGTAAAATTTTAAAATATTTTTAACTTTGTGAAAGAATATGTATATAATTAAAAAGCATTTGAATACTTTTTTAATATGTGAAATTTTTTATATATAGGGACCATGATGATGAATCCTCAGTTTTCGATGCTGCTCGAAAACTAAATGAAATTTCTGGTTTAAAAGGTCTTGGTCGGTAAGTATTTAAAAAAATATGCTAAATTATAACAAAAATAATAATATAATGTATTTTAACCAAAATTATCATAATTTCAGATATTTTAAACAGATCGCTCAATCTGCCAGAACTAGTACTGGAGAGAGCATAGATGATTTTCTCGGTTGTGTTAACATTCCTCTCGAAGTGAGTACTACTGTTTATTTATTATCTTCAGACTATGTTTTATTACTTAATTTTGCGTTTTTCAGGATATACCGTCTTGCGGTTTGGCTAAATGGTTCCCGTTAGAAGGAAGATCCCATCGATCAAGCGTTCAGGGGCAAATTTTTCTAAAATTAGGTTTAGGAACGAGAGAGGATCGTGGAAGCGCTGTCGATGAGGATAACTGGAAGGAAGTTGTTGAACATCAGGAATTGCTATGGATGTTTATAGAATATGAACTGTCACAACACCAAGTGAGTTATCAGTACTTTCGATTTTTTTCAGTAGAGGCATATATATTGCTACAGAATAGAGAACGATGGATAAATTTTATTTTCTTTCTCCGACTGTAATATATAAATAAAATTTTTTTATTATGCTGTCTTTATCTATAAAGTATCTTTTTTGACATTAAGCTGAAAAGAATTGAGAATTTTTGAGAGGTGGTTATATTAATCATTAGAATTTATGTTTAAAACTTAGCTAGTCTTTGATTTAGTCAAGTTTAAGCAGTAGTGAAGTAATTTTAATTTGAAAATTTGGAAGACAAGAAAATTTTTCTATACAAAACTAAAATCGTAATAGAATACAGTTGAAAATATTATAACAATTTTATAATTTCATTTTTAATGCTTATGTAAATAAGAAGCTTTCAATTTTAATCTTACGTAAATATAAAAGAAAAGTGAACTTATATCAAGAGGAAACATTTGTATATTTTTTTAAATTTAGAAGTATAATATATCTCCTCCTGGCTAAATATTGTAATCGAGATCTTTATTTTTATTATTTGCTATAAAATAAATTTAGATAAAAATTCAATATAACTCGATGAAAATAAATTCGAAAACTTGTGTTTTCTGTTTCATTCATGTAATCAAAATATGAAAAATATCAGTTAGTGCTGTACTTCACTATTATTATCGGTTAATACCGAATTTTTATCTCGATTTATTTAATAGCAACAAAAATTATAATCCTAGAAACAAAACAAAAAAAAAAAAAAAATACAAAAAATAGCAATATTCCTGCTATATCTATTGAATATCTATTGAATTTAATATAATTAAATCAATAGATAATTATATTAAATAATTTAATCAAATTAATATTAAATAATTTAATCAAATTATTTAATATAATTTTGATATTATTTTAGTTTCGAATTGAGATGGCTAGAGACTAATTTAAAATGTAAATAATAATAGCAAAATTATATTTTAGTGTGTTCTGTACTATGTGCTTCTTAATTTTTACCCCCTATAGTTGAGCAACATGAATAATGATTTTTATATATAGCAAAATTAATAATAATATAAACAATTTAAAAATTTCATTTTTAACGATATTTAGTTTTAAAATAGCACTGATAAATTATTATTTAATATAACCACTTATAGAAAATATTGTGTGACAGTTTTTGAAGCCGAAATAAATGCGTGAAAGTTGTTAGAAAACTTTTTTTTTCATATATATCTTGCTATGGTTTAATGTTTCCATTAATAAAAAAAATATCCAATCATTTAAATAAATCGGTAATTTATTTTTTGTGTTATGATTTTATACAGATAAGAAATCATAATTCGGAATCATTTCATCTTTTTGAAGACATTTTTCCTTCTCATTAACCTCTCAACAATTGACTTGACTATAAAATTTTATAGTCAGAATGATCTTTCAAAATTTAATATTAAAAAATCATTCCGAGATTTTATTACTTTAGATTATTATATTACTTTTGCGCATTAGTTTATTATATTATTAAGAAATTTGAGTTTTAGGGTCCTACTTACGAATGGGCAGGCGATTTATCTCAAGCAGCTTTAACCATCCTACACCAGCATGCTATTCAAGGAGATCTTACGGAATTACAGCAAGCCATGTGGTAAGAAGAAACTATCAAACATATCGTAAAAGAAACGTTTATTGTAGAAACAAACTAAAATAAATTCTTTCGTATAATTACAGTCGTTGGATCACATACAGTCGAAAACACATGGAAGTGCCACTTGATTACGCATTACTTTACCAACTCTTGGAAGATTTCAGCAAATGTTGGGGCGATAATGAAAATCCTCTGTCTAGAGATGAGGTCAGTAATAAATTTTTAATTTAAATACTTTACTTTAATAAAATATGATGCTATTCAACTAGGAAGCTGCAGCCGCTGAATCTTTCAACATGTTTTTGGATTACTGTCTAGAAGTATTGCAGAAACATAGAGAACTCTTTCCTCCAGCCAATGAACAAGCACAGAATAAATTAGTTCATTTGCTCAAGTAAGAAAAAGTTTCTAGTCTGAATATTATTTAAAAATGTGTGTTATTTTTTAAAATTTTTTTTATCTAATAGGAAAATTGCACATTCAGCTATTTATGATTTTCCAACTAAGTGAACATTAATAGTTTTATGACATTAGAACTAATTTATTGTTAATTGAACGATTATAACTATATTTATGTTGATTTAGGCAATTAATAATGAAACGAAAATGTTTAATTTTAAGTAATCAATATAAATTTTACTATCATTAGCCTACATTTTCATCATGAAAAACTTTTATTATACTTATGAGTTTCTAGTACTCGTAGGCAAGTACAAATGAATGCATAATTATACGTCATTACCCTTAGGTCAGTTTCGTGAATCATTCTATATAATATGCATACACGATATAGTATTATAAATTACCAGTTATATAGCATATATTTTACTTCATTAAGCTCAATTTTTCATAAAAGTTATTGCATCATAGTTTAAATCAATACGGAAATAATTGAAATTTTCTAATTTTTAATTCTTTAAGATATCTAAGCAATCACTGAAATTTATCTAATTTTTGTACAATTTCGGAATGTAATTCCGAAATTGTACAAAACTTAAGAAAGAAGAAGAATTTTTGTTCAAAAATTAAGAAAGAAGAATTAGAAGTTAAGAATAATTTTCTCATAGATGGTTGAATTCAAAGTTCTAATCAAGGAAAACTTGTTTTTTTTTTTTTTAACCAGTCCCGGATGGCCATTTTGAATTGAGATGTTTTAATGAAAATAATGACCTCCAAAAGGAATTTTATATGTAAAATTTATCTTTGACCCACAAACAGCGTAAATTATGGTCAGTTTTCTAGAAACCTGCTTTGAGTATTAATTCCTTGAATTATTTCTAAATTTTTTTATTTATTTTGCAGCCTGCAATTTTACTTTTTTAATTCGCACGTTAAAATTCTTTGGACAATGGAAGAAATGTTTTGCGATACAATTCGTTAATAATATTTCTAGTTTTTCTTTTTAATTTTTCATATAAAATAAGACTTTAATATCCTTCTTGAATATATTATTATAATTTTGATAGAAAACAACCAACTACTTTTCTATCATTAATTTAAATAAAACGAAAAATTTTCCGTCAATTGACCTATTTAATTAATAAGCAATAATTATAGCAATTTGTTTATTCTCGAATCATTTTTCAATTAGTCAAATATGTAATTATAAAAATTTTTCTCTTTATAAAAATATATATATATATTTAGATCAAACTTTATTATAGGGTATTTCTAGTGCTATAAATAAATCATATTTAAAGCATAGGGTACCTTGCGTTATAATAAATTATATCTTTCTGTATAGGGCACGATTTTTAATATATAGACAACAATAATAACCATTGTTGTTGTATTATAATGCCATTTATTATTAAGTATTTATTGAGGCCACTCGTTTTTATTTTGTTTGACGACGTCATTATTAATTATATCACGAAGACATCAACTGTTTTTACATCATTTTTCCTATATGTGGAGAATAGAATTCACCCACCGTTTCACATACGTGTGATAAGTAGTACTAAAAAATGCATTCTTTTCTTCCTTTAATGACCTGCCAAATTTCTTCTAACAAGATTCTTTTTCTTTTTCATATTTTCATGTATTATTTTTATTTCATCATTCATTTTCAAAGAATTAAATCTCTGAGTACACATCTCTTTCAATAAAGAATTACTATGTCGTTGTCGTATATCACAACGTGTTTATGATATCTCTCATTACTTCATTGTGATATCACCTATTGTACTTCATATCCCACTCACATTCATCATTCCTAATCTTAATCTTTCAGTTTTAACTTTCCTTTTCCACCACGAGTGTCACCATATATATCTCATTACTGATATGGTAGCTTAAATTAGTTTATTAATTAAGTTAAGCTTCTCTAGCAGGCGGAATGACCGTAATGGAAGCGTGGTAGCTTCCATCACAGTCACCCGACCCTTGGTAGAATACTGCTACTGCATCTGAAAATCCTAGTTCAATTTTCGGTAGATTCCACCTCTATAGATGTTAGAGGAAAGATCCAGGCACAGCTCGTTAAATCCCTTTTCTCTCTCCAGCTGACAGATTGTCCATCAGGATCAACCGTCGGTTTCAGTAATCGTTATAGGCTATCCAGTGTGGGTAGTCTGTAAGGAGCATTAGAATGCCCTACCTCTTAATATTCACTGGAAAGCAAACCACACACGAAAATTATTTCTCTACCAGTCGGCTGGAGTGATTCCGTGGAAACACTTCAACTTTCCACCAAAGTATTTGGAATTGAATCTAACAAGTAAGTTCCACATTTCAAAATTTGTATGAGGGGCCCGGACCCTGCTAGTTGATTCTTCTCCTCTTTAGTCTGACTGATTCATTCATAGGTTTGAGCAGCCTGTGTGATAAGGACTTTATTGACCGTACTGCTCAGTAATCGGCAAACGATTGAAAAGTTGAAAACCTTTCCTAAAGGATAAAAAAAAACAAATTCTAACGAAAGTACAAAGAATTTAAATACGCATTTTCATGGAAACTTCTGAAATATCGATCCCCAAAATCGATTTTGATATTTGACTCTGAAATATCCAGCGCCAATAGGATGTGCTGATGAGTTTTCAAGACTATACTCCTGGTTTTTTGGATATTTATCGCTATCATAGATATAAGAAATTTATGTACATCTAAAATAATGAAATCAAATACTGTATGTTCATAAAAGTGATTTTTCACTTTAATTATATTATAGTAAACTAAGATAAGATATAAAGTATTAATTCATTAATATCAGTCCGTTCAATTATTAATATGATCTTGTTTTAAAATATCATCTTTGTGATCATGGAATAATTTTTAAAATTTCCTTTAAAAATTACATATTTAGCGTTTTCTCTTCCAAAATTTTATAAAATTCTTTAACCATTTCGAATATATATATATATATATATACAGTATATATATATTCGAAATGGTTAAAGAAATACGAATTCGAAATATATATATATGATATACCGGTATATATATTTTCTCTCTCTCTCACTTCTTTTTATTTAATAAGAGAATTTTTCACGTTAACGATATATTTGATATCATATTTAAAAATATTTTTATATTAAATTTTATATAATTCAATTTTTCTTAATATTTGCTGTTTTTCATTTCTCAAAATTTAATACGTAAAATAAATTTTATTTTTATGTTTCGAAAGAATTTCAATAAAGAGCTTATTTAGATGCTAAAAAAGCTTTGTTTTTTATATTGAAATTCCTTATTAAAATATATATTTATGCCTTTTATATTAGAAAAAGATATTTTTAAAAAAACTATAAACCATTATATTAAAAATAAAGTGATAAGTAAAGGAACTGTACCAAGACGTGTATATTTTTATTTTGAAATAAAGGAAAATTAAAATTTCAGATGCCTTTCAATGATTCATAATCTTCAAGCATTCAAATGGTGTTGTCCATTTAGACATGAGCTTCATGTTGAGGTTACTAACTCTTTGAAGGTAATTTGTTTACATCTGTAAATAATCACCATTTGTTTAAATTTGATTGTTTAATGAGAAAAATATATTTATACATATAGAAAGGAACTGGAGAATCTTTCCATAATTGGTATGAACAAACAACAGATGAGGTAAGTAACATTTATGTGAATTATTTTGAACATGATGAAAGTTTAGATAAAACTACTTTTTCAAATTTTAGTGTACTTTTTTAATTGCAAACTATATTCCGAGCTTATATACAGTGTTTATAGTTGATTATTAATGTGGTTACTGTTTCTAATTTCTGGTTTTTTAGTAAAATTGAATGTAGAATTTTATTGAACTAGATTAGTTAAAAATATTCCATAATTCTGTGCGGAATTATAAGATTTCGGTCAGCCGAATGGTAATTGTATGCTATTAATATAATCTAGTCATTATTTGAAATTTAATAAGCATGACTACTTTGGAAAATCTCTTACTCTAGTATGCAGTATTAATAATAAAAAATTGATCGAGTAAATTATTGTGAATTCTTAAACGATTAAATTATATTTTAATTCGAAAATAGTTATAAATATGAAAGTTTTCAAGAAAAACACACAAAATATTTAATCGTTATTCTCCTAATTTTCGGCAGTGTTTGCTTTTTAAATTTATATTCAATTTATTATGCTCTAACAGAGCATTTTCCATTTTAGCAAATAAATCTTTAAAGTACTGAATTGAATTAAGTTAAAGATTTACATATGATATATAAAATTTCAGACTAACAGTATTGCTTAAAAAATAATTGTTTGATAAAAGGAATGATAATGAGATGAATGATTATAGCGTAATATAATGTGAAAAATTAAATAAAATTTTCGTTTAACCATTTATTCTGATTATTGATGCTTTTTTATCATTAGCACGAATAACTCTTACTATAGTGTTCTGTATTAATTATGTTTTGACAGAAAGTGCTCGTACAACTTGCCAATTTTTTGATTTATAATTTATTTATGTTACATTTCTAACTCTTAAGTTTGTGAGATATTTGCAATAATTATACAGGTTATTTCATATAGAGTTCAGTATATGATATTTAACATGATATTAAATTTTCCTTTGATTTATAACAATGTTACATGAGAAACAACTAAAGATGGGTATATCCTGTCATTAAGTAAATCAAAAAAACATCAAATTGTTTTTGAAATTTCTGGTATCTTTAAATATTACTAATTTATCATGCATTTTAATGAATATAATAGACTATATAGATAACGAACAAGCATCTTTGGAAATAGTTAAAATTGCTTTCTTTTTGAGTGTGATATCATTAATCTTCTTAAAATGGCATACACCATATGTTAAATATCATAAAAATATAGTAGTTAGGTAGTCGTATTATCATTATTGTACTGATATAAATATATAATTATTATTATATTTAACATAACCAATACGTCTGAGTAATATTCAAATGAAATTAATTTACGCATTAATTCATATAAATACGTAATTACGTTTTAAGAGCTGTAGAAGCAATGCAAGTAAGTCATGTGGTATCCACATGACTTACTTGCATTGCTTCTACAGCTCTTAAAACGTATGCTTATCGCCATCTTGTGTCAATTACATAAAAAAAAAATTCATACAGAGTGAATGAATAATTAGCATGTATTAAGAGAGTATCTTATGTTTGAAATCCTACAGGATTAAACGATACGGTGATAAAATACATTTTAACAGCAGAGCATCATTACCAAATTTTATTAAAATCTATTAATTAGTTAAAAATATTATTAATGAAGGATACACATTCAATACATAGACAGGATGGTGATAACGTAAGTTTCCTTTTTCTTCAGAAAGTAGATTAAAAATATATGAGAATATTATGCATATTTTATTATTATTATTAAATAAATTAATATGACACTGAATAAGTATAAAAAAAAAAAAAAGATCATCGCTATTTTTAATATATTCGATCATAATCAAAGATAAAAGAATAAAGATTATTGAATTAAATTAAACTTCGCTATAATTTTAAAGAACTTTTGATACAGAAATGAAGTAATTTTTTTTATGTAGCATTTCATTAGGAAATTAGATCTAGTATGTTCTAAAATTTTGCATATATATTTGTAAAAATGAAAATTTTTCTGTTAAGCACACAATTTTTATTATACCGAATAACAGAAAACTAAATATAGCTAATTACAATTTAGTCATCGAAACTAGCTTTTTTTCGTAATATACCCACATCAAGATGATAGCAAAAATTATTTTAAACGATGTCTCTCCAATTGGAAGCTATTCGATTTTTTTCTTTTCGTTTTAATAGTGGGATCTTGAAGCAGAGATTTGGCAATGAAATGTTGCGAAATTAATACTAATGCATTTTAACATAATCCATAACTATATATAATCCACATAATCACTTTGCATAATGATTTCCTCTGAAATTTTTTTGTTAGCTCCAGGTATCCAATGCATATTTCTTATATGGTCTATAGTTCCATTTCTTTTCCTGAGACTAATTTTGTCTGTCTGATATTTTTAGCTCTATATAAGATAAAATTGTTTATTTAAAATCTTCGATATTGTTTTATCAGGAAAGTGAATTAATACAGTCTTTGACGTTCTTTTTTTCTTTTTTCTCTTTTTACAGTTAGAATATAAATTTTAATATTATATTTGTTTTTTTATTTGTTGACAAGTTCTAATTTTTTTCTGTAGCTTGAAGTAGCTCAGCTGGTATTTCATTGATAACTCCTGATAACTTGTTTCATCCAAGATTCAACTGCATATTTATACTCCATTTTTTGAATTCGCAGATTCTTTAATGAAATATCAGGATGATAAACTTTATTTTCTCTATAATTCCTCTATATTGTTTCTATTTTATTATGATTTCCTCTTGATCAGTTGAAATATTTTCTTCTCGATTTTCCAGCATTCCCAATGGATAGTTGAACTTCCTTTTGACTTCTCGATATCTTGATTTCGAATGGCAAGGTCAAATTTTCCAATAAATTTTGGTTCTTTTATGCTTCCATTCCAATTAGAAAAATTAATACAGTAATATAAATTTGGAATTGGATAAATATTTTCTTGTATTTTAGTATAAGATATTTCGATTTTAGTAAGTTATTTCAATAGAATGATAAATTGAATTATAATCTCTGACTGTGTGTTATATAATTTCCTGAGTGTTAAAGCAGTAATATTTTTCATTTCAAAGTTTTAAAATTTCAAAAAATAATAATTTAATGGGAGGAGAGAGGAAACTATACTAGTTAAACTTTTACACATTTTTTAATATATTTTTTTTCTATATATGGTATAGGTAAAATTTCATCAAATCATCTTTGTTCATTCAATCCAAGAGTTATGACTTCAAGAAAATCCTTTTTAAATCTTTATATCAATCAAATATAAAATTCAATTTTCTCGGAGGCTTTACTGGATCTCTACTTCTTGTTATGTCGAAATTATTCTGGAGAAAATTATGGAAGAGTTTAGCTTTTGTTATTTGTAATATCAAAATTTTCTGTTATTACATTTTTTATTCTGATGTTAAATAGAATCTGGAGGGAAGCCTTTGATCATTCAATGAATATTTTCTGCTCGATTATTTAATTCACTCAAAAATATCAACACTATATTTTATATAGATTGAATGATTTCCATAATTTTTAAATCTTTACAGATGTTTTTATTTATGCATCGTGTGTATATTGAATCTCTAAGATTCTTCATATTTCATATGGCTCTAAGACAAACATCATCTGCATCAGATGTTTGAATTTTCAATGAGTTAGTTCAATTAATCTTAATTCATTTTCAAACCAAGATGCTTTCCAATTGCCTATTGATTAATCTCCATTTAGGTAAGACCAGAATTCATCCACCATTTCGCAACTTTAATAGGCGATTAAAGGGTGCCACATCTTTTTTGCTAGTGGATTACCATATTACTTTTGACAAGGATTCTTCTTTCCTTTCTTCGTCATGCTTTCTTATGCTATTCTCATTTTATCTTTCATTCTTCAAAAGGATAAATCTCTCTTATATTTTGTCTAACCAACTATAGAAAACATATCTAGATTCCTTTTTGGAAGCAGATGTTTTCAATATTTTAATATTTTTCTGAGATGCCTTAACTATGTCACTCAAATTTGCAATACTTTTAGTTTACTCTCTAAAAGAAAGTGAGGTTACTGATTACTTCATATTATCCGTCCATTCAAATGTGTCCTCGTTAAAAATTTTTGAAGTAATTGGTATATTTTCATAAAATCTGATAATAATAATAATGAAAGAACGTTAGCGTCTATCTACACCTTTTATAAATTATTTATAAGTAAATTTACTGGTTTCATTTCAGAAAAAAGATATAAGCCTTCAAAATCTTTTAGATTTAGTAAATATTTTAAATAAAGATATTCAAGAGGGATTGCTTTATTATAATCCATTATTTGAGAGGTAAGAAAGTCAAAACGCTTCTAAACTTTCTAAAATTATCATTTATTTTACTCTATTTTTAATTTATTAACGTATTGCATAGCCACGTTTATGGAAATCTGAATTAAAATAATGTAAAAATTAACGCAATTTTCATCTTATTGGAATTTAAATAAATAGCTTTATGCGATGAAATGCTTACATATTTATGCCAATATAGAAATTAAAATTCCTGTTTCAAATGAATGAATGTAACTATATAAATTTTTATAAACTTTGTTTTTAGAATTAAAGTCAGAAAGTTTATAAAAATCATTGCAGTGAATCAGATTTACTTGCTGGTAGCAATTGATTTAGTCATTAATTCTGTTTTATTTAATGAATAGAGATATCATATAGTCAGTTTAAAATCAAATTAAATTTTTTTCAGCATCGTTGGTGTAAATTATGCTATAGTGACATATAAACAAATTGAAAAGTTGGTAAGTTTTGCTCGATATCCAATATTATTTTGTTTTTTAATGGTTTTGAAATTAGTTTTGATTATTATTATTGTTGTTGCAAGCTCTCAGACGATGTAGCTCTTAGGCTACAGAATGAGGTTTGTTTTTGTATAAAATATATTAATATAATTTTTTTTACTATAAAACTATATTAATATATGATTTGCCAACTTGAAATTATAAATATAAATTTCTTTTCTTAGATGGCAGAGAAAAATTTTGGTAATAAAGTAGAAAACGTATGCAATCAGATATCAGAAGCAAATTCACTAACCAAATCAACTACTAACGTACTAACCATGGGAACTTCCATGTTTGAATTATATATGGCCCTTCAGGAGTTTGCACGATTCAGAGAGAATCTTCCTGTTGAGTGAGAAGAACTTTCTTTTATTTGAAACATATTTTAAATACAAAATATATTAAATATCTTGTCATGCATCTTGTGATTTGCTTTCAGAGAAAGAAAACATTTATCTATTACCAATTTCTACTTGTGGTTTTCTAATTCTGTTCGCCAGTGGTTCCAAATTGCTAAAATAAAATCCAGGCAAAGAATTAAAAAAGCTGTGGAATTGGATAAAGTAAGTTTTATTTTAAATTCTCATCGTCGATTTAAAAATTATAATTAAAGGATAATTTTTAATTAATTTTTTTTACGTTTTAATGCGTCATTTGGTAGAAGGTAAGATTATTTTTTAATTTAGAAATTTATTTTAAATATATTTTGTTTTTAATTGATGGAAATATTAAAATAAACTAATATTAATTAAAAACAAATTTCGAAATACATTGATTTATTAAATGACAAAAATAAATAATTTATTAAGTTTTATGATTAATAAATATTAATTTCTACACATTAATATTAATCTACTATAAATTATAACCTTGTTTGTTAAACAAAATTTTACAGTACGATATTTTATTCTGATTTTTCTTAAATTTCTTAATAAACATTATATAAATTGAGATTATTTCTTATAAATTTTTTAAATCATGTTTTTTTAAATATTTATAATGTATATAATAATCTTGAAAGCTTTAATAGGTGATTCATATTTCTTTACTATTATACTGCAAATCCTTATTTCAATAAATTCACAAAAATCAGCACTATCTGCAGTCTATT
>WUQG02407250.1:0-16716 GCA_011317285.2 Androctonus mauritanicus
AAAATACATCACATGAAAAAGAGATGATTGATGAAAGTGAGGAGCTAATTGAAGATCTAAACAAAGCATTACATTTAGAATTTGAACATGGTATATCATCAGAAGCGATGTTTCAAATTGCTTATACAGAAGAAAATTCTATAGTTAATATACACGAAACTCTAAAAAAAGTAAGTATTGTAAAATTATTCAGGAAGTCATCTCTCAAGAAAGATATTTTGCAAAATTATATTAAAGCAGAGTTTGGTTGTGAAAAGATGGTTATTTTAGATACCAAAACACGCTGGAATAGTTTGTTGGCAATGCTTGAAAGATTTTTAGAGATAAAATCGCTAATTTCAAAAGCATTAAAAAGCATTAATTGATATTAAGGAACAACAAACTTTGGCTAAGTAGCATTTGAAACTCTGACTGCAATCGTAGCAGGCCTGAAGCCAGTAAAAATTGGCTTAAAAAAACTATGCAGTCGAAATGCAACTTTACTAACTGCCGAAGGAATATTTGCCTTCATCATTGGGGAGTTAAACAAACAAAACTCAGGATTTGCTAAGAATATCAAATATTCTTTGGTTCAAAGAATTAATGAGAGATGCAATGTTAGTTTAGTTGGATTAACGCAATATCTAAATTTAGGGAGAAAGTATGATGATACTGCTGCAGTTACTGCTGATCTTTTGGCTTTACCAAAAAAACTCTTCGATCCAACAAGCTAAAATAACTTTGACAAGGCTTTTTTGCGAGGAATCAGAATCGCTGTCCAATTCTTCGTACTTAGAGGAAGAGAGCAGAGAAAAATTGGAAGAGAGACCAATGACGTTGAACGAAAAATTAGAAAAAGCCATTCGATCAAAGACAAAGGTCCTACGTTGTTCAACTAGTCTAAGTTCTAGCTCGAGCAAGGTTATGAAGCAAGAATTGCAGTTATTTGACTTAACAGGAAATCGATCCTCTAGTATTATAAAAATGGACCAGACTTTGAAAACAATTCGTCCATCATCAGTTGAAGCAAAGATAGCATTTTCTGCTGCCGGTTTGTTTATAACAAAACTAAAAATTAGGCTGAGCGATAAGAGCATCAACTTCTTATGATTCCTCAAATCCTACTTTAAGAATACATGCTGAATATTTTATTTGTAATTTGTAATACAAATTGTAAATTAGTCATGTATAAAGGAAGTAAAAATTTTGGAATTTATTAATATCCTTATTTTCTGTATTTGTTATTTATATTAATTATTAAATAATTATATTTAAAACTACTTTTATAGATTTTATTAAATTTTAGTGCATTCCCGGGATTCCCGGGAATGGCGTTTTATGTTCCCGGATTTCCCGGAAATTCCCGGGAATGAAAAAAGGCCGGGAAATCAGAAACCCTAGTCTCAATGAATCGTGATGGCATTTATCATCACATATTCATGCTTCATGATTTTTACAGATGCATATTGATATAAATAAATACATATTATACTTATTATTTATATAACGGTACAATATACAATATTCTATTTTTACTGCCTATTGGAGCATCATGGCTACATTCAGTCTCTTCATATGATCACTATTATAAATATAAAATAAAATAATAAAATTTAATAATAAAAAAGAAAACATAAAAGAATAGATAATATTATTATTTAGAATTAATTTTATCCTTAAATGTATTTTCAGTCTTCAAAAAACGAACATTATTTGTCTCAAATTAAAAGTGAGTTCTATTTAGTAATAAGTAAGTTGAATATAACTTATATTTAATTTATTATTTATATTAGGAAAAACAAATTGAGCTTTTTTATCTATTTTTTATTTAAATAATATTTATAAACGTGTGTATATTTATTTATATACATACGTTTGTCTGAGTGTCTATCTGTTCTTAAAATATTTCAAAAACCTAAACATCAAAGAATAAATTTTAAGGAATCATCTGTTATTAGTCAAGAACATGCCATTTTGATGTCGTTATTGTGCTTTCCTTAAGAGACATTGGAAATTCGAAATGTTTAAAATTCTATATATTTGTAATTATTTGCAACACATGAATAATATTAAAATTTGAAATGTTTTAGAAAAAAATCATCATAACGTTACTCAGCATACATAGACCTCATTTGATTGTAACGCATGTATAATGCCGATACGTAAATGTATAGCGTAACATTGTAATTATATTGATAAATTTACGAACAAATATCTTCATTTGTATTCATTATCACTTAAAAGCCATTCTAATTCCTCTCCAGAAATAGAAAATAAGCCGATTTTACATCACTTTCCTAGAGTTAAGAGTAAAATAATACGATTATATTTTTCGAAGCCGGAGAAGTTAACTCCCAATTTTTAGAAAATAAGTAAATATTTATGTTATTCAATTATTCAACTTTAATATCAGATTGTTCCATACAAATTTTTATTTTTTCATCATCATAATTTTTTGATAAATCAAAAGAAGTTAACGGCTAAATTTAAAGTTTGGTACTAAATTCGTTATCATTTCGAAATTTATGTGAATTTATAGGTCTCTGTCGTATAAATTTATCAAGATTGTTCGGTAAAAATTTTTACTTTGTCATTTATGAGGAATCCATTCCTTCGTATTAAATTTGAAAAGTAAAATTTTAAAGATAGAAATGAAGCTTTTGAGATATCAGCTGAATATATAGTCGAATAGAATTAAAATGAAAACAGAAAAGATTTTTTGTTTTTGGTGAAAAAAATTCATTTAAAATACAAATGACAATCACACAATGGTACCAGTGAAACGTTGGATAAAGCGATAACAGTGCGTTATAACAAAAGATCATAGCGACAATAAAATGGAACGATAATAATGTGCAATGACAAAAGGTGTTATAACAAAAGATTGCTGCGGTCTTATAACGAAAAGTCTGAAGTATATGAAAGGTGAAACGAATAAGCATCACGTGACAAAAAGCTTTACAAGATGATAAATAATGTTTAAGACTAAATATACTTTAATTATCTTTTTTATAATGTTATCTTTAAATACTACATCGTTAACTAATTTTATTTCAAAGGTTTTAATTACATTTACTGTAAATGGCACCTAAACACATTATCATCAATATACGCAAATGTTTATGCAACACAAACTAACAATGTTTTTCAAGTTTCTCTGTTGTAATTAGTTATTTTGAATAGAATAGAATACGAGAAAGTAGTTTAAACTATGTAATTTCTAATATATTCTAAATATATTCTAGCTAAAATTTCAATATATAAATTGTCAATGATACATGAATAATAATAAAATAAATACATGAATAATAATAAAATAAATAAACATTAACATTAGAATTAAAGTCAAAATAAAGAAGCTGTTTCATTAAAAGCTTCATTCTATAGATCAAAAATTCCTTTCATTAGTGATAAATTCAATCTAAACCGAATAATAACTAATTATTCACCTTCCATTAGGTTTTTCTGCCTAAATTTCCTTTCTAGTATACTAATTTTCTAACAATTCACTTTCAGGTTAAATCTAATTCAATTGAATGTCACTGAGAATTGTACTCGTGATTTTTATACTTTTAAATAATATAAATGATGCCGTTTTGGTTGATAAATTAAATTTTAAAACATCTGAAAGATACGAATTCTCCACTATTTTTCTGAATTCTCCGATTTTATATTTAATTTTTATTTAAAAATATCTGTACTCTATAATTGAATTTAAGAGAATTTTTTTTTCTCTTAAATTCAATTGTGCAATATTATTTTTTAGCATCAATAAATATTCAGTAAAATATTAATCTAAGAAGGAAAGTCCTTAATTTAAAACGAAAATAACCAAATATTAGATTTGGAGACAACTTCGTTTCATAGGGCCAAAGAAAAAATAAAAATGAAATTATAGCCAAAAATCTAAAGAAGTCAAGAATAGATTAATAAAGAGATAACACTTTAATGTAGACATGCTTTATATTTATATAGAAAGGAGAAAAGCAGCCGTAAGCACAGTATTTCAAGTCAAAGACATTATTATTATTAAATACAGTAATAATAATAGTGTCTTTGACTAATTTATTAATTTATTATTAATCTAATAATAATTTGATTAATAATAAATTATTAATCAATTTAAATGAGCAAAAAGGGACAAAAGATCTTTTTATAAAGTAAACAGTGGTTTTCAGTTCGTATAAAGCAGAGGAAATGTCGTAGGGAAAAAACCAAAAATTGTATCTTTACATTATATCTTTTGGATTGAATCCTATCGTTTAGACTATAAAAAAAAGAACTTTTTCCCATTTAAAGCAGGGCTATTCAATCCGCGGCCCGCGGGCCGCATAAGGCCCACTGCTGTAATGAATGCGGTCCAATATATAATCGTAAAATTCTTAAAATATTGAGATTTTTATATACCTATTTTGTTTTTTGAAATTCGCCGCAAAATCATCAAATATCCCATTAATAAAGAAAAAGAAATTTGTTTCATTTTTATACTAAAAATATATAAAAATGAAGTTTTTATTATTTAAACAGCTATCTACATTTCCTATTTTCATTTTCTAAAATATTTATTTCAGTGATTAAAACTTCTTGATATGCTCAATGATTTTTTAAAAATTTCTAAACGAAGTCAAAAATTATTATGCTACGACATTTTTGCTTATTTGTCATAGTGGATATCGTATACTGTACATTATTTATTAACTTTTTTGTTTAATAAATATCGTTAGAAATTAATATATTTTATGTGTGACCAGAGATAATTTTTTCCTTCAAATATGGCTCAAGAAAGCCAAAAGGTTGGACACTTTTGATTTAAAGTAAATACGAAAACTCTGCAGATTAGAAGAAATATACTTTATAATTATTTATTTTATTATGTTATTATTTGCTTTAAGTTCATTATTTTCTCCACTTTTCGTGTTTTCGACAAGCTATTACAGTATTATTTCGTCGCACATTTAAAAAATTCTAAGAAAATAAATAAGCCTGAAACTTTAATTCATACTCTATAAAAGACTCAGAAGGCTGAATAATATATTCGTATGCTACGGTTATCCCATCGCTATCCGGAATATTTAAATATAAAAAGCCATAAGAACAATTGGCCTTTGCATATATTTTGGACAAAAAACAGCTACAATGCCTACGAGAAAAATTTCACAAATTCTTCAAAGTTTATATTACTAAACCATCGTACAAATTTAAAATTCAGCAGATGAACTTTTCTAATAACTTTACCTACTGAATTTTAAATTTCATCATTAGATGAAAAAGTTTTGAGAATTTTTGAAGTACAGTATTATGAATTTGTTTTCATTGTTGCAAATATCTCTTTGGCTTTTTCTTTAAAAATACAACTTTGCCAAGTATTAAGTAAATTTTAGTGTAAAAGAGTTCAGTGGACTTTCTGATTTTGTATAAACTAAGCTTTGCAGTTCATATTTTACGTTAAATGAAATTCTGTTAGAAGAATCAGAAGTTTCGACGATTTATTTAGCGGCTTCCAGCCTGACTGACGCAGATCAATGGTGCAAAAATAAAATTATTATTAAATATAGAAACGAGATTAAGCTTTTTATTGGTTATAGGGATGACCTCTAGCGAAATAAGTATTAGATCTAACATATATAGTAATTTAATATCTCTGATCTTGACTTTATAACTTCACATATCTGAACAGTAACTTCTGAACTTTTACTGCGGTATAGTAAGTCATATGTAAACTGTTAAAACTAAAATATTATCGCTCTATATCATCGTAAGAGATTAGGTTATAAAAAAATTAAAAAGAGAAAAATATCAATAAATTTAAATGGGGTTAAGCATTTAGAAACCGAAGTATCATAAATTTATATAACTTATAATATAAATTGAATTGTAGCTGAAATGTTTTTATATTTTATATAGACCAGAAATTTTTAGACAGTTATTACATTTTGTTTGTTTGCAATATTCTATAATATTACATATATAAAATATTATAAAATAACCTGTCTAGTTAATATATATATATATATATATATTTAAATAGATTTGATTATTTTGAAAAAAAAACAGTAAAAAAATATTGACAACATAAACAGATTGGCATTTGTGTTGTTAATATTTTTTCTGTTTTCTTTTTCATGGTAAACAAATAGCAATAATTATTTTTTTAACAAGAATAATTTGTAAAAGGTGTCGGAAGAGTTTAAAAAAGCTAACGAGTAAGATATGCAAGTCTTTCCTTTAATTAAAGTGTTGCTGAAATATAATTTTCGAAAGTTTTCTTTTTATCATCTTATATAAACTGGAATTTTTTTACAATATAATTTATGGCTTATGCATTTTATATACAAAGTAGTAATATTTTTTTTTTTTTTACAGAAACTTTATTTATATTCTTAATATACTTCATAAATGCTGAAATGATTTATCAAACAAATATAGCAATTTTCGTTTTTAAAGAAATAATTTCCAGTTTCCTGTTAAATTAAAAAATAAAAAAAATAAAATAAAAAAGGAAATTTATAAAAGATTAATTTGAAATTTCGAAGATATTTTACTAGAATAATTTACGTAAATCATCCAAAAATTACAAAACCAGAAGTGAGAAGAATTGATAAATAATATAAAAAATGAGAAAAGCTATATATTAAATTGATTTAATATTTCTTATTAGAAGAAGAAACACAATTCAATAAAATTATTATAAATTATAAGCAAAATAAAGTATAATACTTCTTTGATGATAAAAAAAAATATTTCATGTTTCTCTTATTATTTAGAATTTCGTTACATTTTAATGTCCAGCAATATAAAAATATTTCATAATTGTTTTATGGATTATAAGTTATTTTTTTTTAAGTTTCTAAAAAAAATTTGAAAATAATAAATTTCAACTGTACTGAAAATAAAATTCTTTATATAAATTTATGTTTATATGTTGTGGATTTTTATATTTCAATCCCATGTTTTGATGACACAGTCTATCTCGGAATTTTATTTGTTATTATTATATAAAAATACTTCATAACTTTTTATGGAAAAGTATGATGTCTATTAAATCTGAAAGAAATATTTCGAAAATTTAAAAAAGATGCTCCTAATTTTTTTAAGATTATCAAAGATTTTTTTAACAGTAAGCATCATCATCAAAGCGTGAAGATTATATTTCTAATCAAACAATGATTAAAAAAAATTATTTTTCTCAGGAAAGAAACAACCTATCTTAATTAAAATCGCGATAAGAAATATTTTTTCTTATAAAAGTAATAAATATTTTCAAATTCTGTTAAATATCTATATATATAAAATATAAATCAAACAGAAAAAAAATACATAAATAAAAAAAAATTGACAAAAATTAAAACTTTTAACGTCTTTAGATAAAGTTTGATAAGATCAACTGTCTGAAAATTTCGCATGAATTATCTTTATAATTAATAGAAATACCGTGATTTTGTAGAATAATAATTTTATGTAGAAATTAATATTTTTATGGGGACTGAATAAATTATTTTAAGCATCGGTGATGTGAAATGCTAACTTTTGGAAACAGTTAATGACTAAGCAGATTGAAAATGCTACTATTTTGAGTATATAGTAATTTAAATGTAATTAAGTTAAACTTTGAAGTAAACAAGATGGTTTCAGCGAATATTAAGCAGTTAGATGATTATTTATAATTTAATTATTAGTCAAACAAGAGAAATGATTAAGAATTAATCAGCATACAAAGGATTATACGGTATAGTATGGAGATTATATATTATTATTATTCAACGCTAAATTTAATTATATATCTTAGTGATCTTTACCTAACTTTGTAACTAAATGGTAACTTAAAATGAAAATGTTAATAAATTTAAATTTTGGTTAGCGTGTGAATAACAAGAAGAATTTAAAGCTGAAAAGAAAACAATCGAATTTGCTGATTCTTTCATCCCAAACATCGTTTACTTTAAGATAAAGCGGCATTGAAAAAATTGAATGTATTATCTTGGTCGTAATATGGAATGATAATCTAAACATGAAGGAGCAAGCATTTCTTTGTGGAACAATACATCATCAAATACCTGGAAAAAATTAATAGTAAAAAATAGCATAGATCATAGATGTTCATGTTTTCATTTCGGTGTAAATAATGCTATACTGTATTACAATCAGTGTAAGAAATGTTTAATGAATATCATTCGTTTGTGACTAATGCTTATAAATTATTGTTCAAAATGCAGAGATAGTATGCCTAGATATCCATCTTTTACTTGCTGTCTTCAGATAACAGTGAATCAAAGATCATTTGCTACTCTATAATATTTCTAGATCTTCATAAGGAGAATCAGGCTAATAATATTGTATCTGTGAATAGTTACCACTATGGGTGGAAGCAGAATTCGCTACTGTAAACTCATTTGTGTATCGTAAAAGATAACTAGTGTTATCCAAACCGGATTTATTTATAAGCTAGGCAAGCTATACTTTATGGCCTCACATTGCATGAAGTTTCATGCTTTATTGAAAAATATTAAATGCATTTGAGAAGTCTCTTTTTAAATGTTACAGCTTAGAGACCACAATATATAAATTCAGCTTTGATTTCCTGTCAAGTCTGGCAAGATTCTTTTTTTTATCAACTCTTTCCTATATTATTTTCATTTCATCTTTTATTCTTCAAAGAATTCAGCTTCTGAATGTATTCTCTATCTCTTTCAATAAATGTAAAATATATCTGGGACAGTTGAAAAATATAACTTAAATAATAAGTTGTTTAATCAAAAATCTGCATATTCAATATTATTTTTCACTTTTCCAAACTTGACATTAATATTTATATTTAATTTAATCTTATTAATAATCTATCAAATTTCTTTATCGATTAGAAATGTTTATAAATTACTTCAAATGTTAACTATATCATAGAAACTAAACCGCATCTATTATATATCGTAAAATTTCGAACTTTTCAATAGTACAAAATTTTTAAAGTCGATATTTTTTATTATCTTTATATTTGTCAATATAATAATAAAATATTGTATTATCAAGTAAAGTAACATAGAATAAATTGTTTGGTGATTCGATTGTGTATATAATCGACAAAATTTTAAAAGAATTACTGGTATTAAGATCTAGATTTTTTTTTTTTATGAATCGAATTAATTTACGAAGAGATTTTTTTTTCATCTCAACAGTGGAAAGTTTGAAGTTGGATTACATTTATTATATCCGTTTGTTTTGTTGACACTGATTTTCAACACAGAGTTTTATTTTACATTTATCGAATGAAATGAAGATGTATTATCCGAAAAATGATGTTTTTATTATCGTAAATATTATTTTTTCACGTTTATATTAAAATTCTGACTGGATCAATCGATATATAATTTTGGATTGGATTTTTGATTATTAAAAATACAATAGATCCAAAATTTATGTTCCTGAAAACATTAAATAATCCGATTTTATGCAATTATTACGGTAAAATTAAATCAGCATTATACGTAGTCTAACAATTGGATACAAATATGTAATAACTATGATAAAATGATATAAGCATATAGTATGCATAGTCTTTAGTAAACATTATATTACAGTAGTCATTACAACGCATGATAAGGTATTAACAATAATTATTGTTAATTTAATTTTCGTCTAATAGTACCATATAACTATCGTTGCGATACCATGAATTAGATTATTGCATTGTACTTCATATTGATGACTTGAAAAATATTTCGGATAGAATTTTTAATGTAAATTCGGATTTATATAAATAATCATCTGTTAACTTACTTTTGCAAAGATAATGTTTCTTTAAAAATTATTTGTAAAATGAACATTCGGAAACGAAAATCCGATTCATATTAATTTTAATATTAAAATTTCCCTAATCTAATTTTTATAGTTCCCTATCCCGGAAAGTCAAAATAAGAATTAACTCATATGAGATGAAATATTCCAAAGTCATTAATTTAAAACTCCAATAACTTTAATTAGACTACAGTTAGACTATAGATGATATTACTTAGACTGTTGTTGATGGTTATTATTTCGTGATTCGATTGAGTATATCTTCTATAAAATTTTTTAAAATAATTACTAGTATTAATATCTAAATTTTTAATGATCGAGTTAATTTACGAAGAGATACATTACTGCATGGCATTACTGTATTTTTTTTCATCTCATCGATGAAAAGGTTGACGTTGGATCACATTTATTAAACACGTTTGTTTCGTGACACTGATTTTTAGTTTTTAAAATAATTTATTTTTTATTTAAAAAAAAAAAATTATTAAATTTTCTGCCAACTTCTCTCCAAAATTAATCTATCTCTGATATTTAAAATTGATTCTGACATCTTATTCAGCATAAAGAAAATAAATTTACAGAAGTTAAATTAAAAACTACAAAAATCTGTCAAAAATAATCAAAATCGATTCTTTTATGAAAATGCAATAATAACGAATTGATTTCGATCATTTTTAGCACATCCGGTCCTCTAGCGATTCCAATAATATATGTGAATTTCATTCCAATTATATACTATTTACATGATATGTTATTTTGGTTGGCAGATGTTCAGTCACTTATAATCCAACATCGATCACTTTCAATAGGTTTGATTCCTTGGAGAATCCCAATAATGCATATATATTTCGTTCAGACTGGATATTTACTTGAAATATTGCTTCAAAATATTTGAATATATTTTCTCTTATTAGTAATATCGATCTGATCTCAAATCGATCATTTTCAGTAGGTTTGATTCTGTAATGTGTTCTAATAACATATGTGAGTCTTAGTCTTATTTAACTCAAACGCGAGGTATCATTCTGATGGATAGATATGGACAAGCAATGAAAAGGACCAAAAAGTTTTGTGAGGAAATTACATTATCATTTACGCAGAATACTTTACTTTAAATACGTTAATTATCCATTTATTACAACAATTATTTAATTAAAAACTAATAACTAAACATAACATTTATATATTCGAATATTGTATCCAAACTGATTACACTTAACATTTTCTGTACGTTATCAATTGAAGAAATACGGTAAATCTGTTCATAAAAAATTTTTGTAGTTATATCATAGTTTTGTTTTATATTATCTGCGTTGATTTTCTTTTCCTACGACAAATATAGGAGAGTAAAACTTTTCAGACTTTCATTGGTCAGTCCTTACGTGCAGTCCAGATTTATGGATTTCGCGCAGGCAAATATTCTTTGAGCAGATGATTCTAAATTTTTCCTAATAAACTAAGCAGATTAGAATGCTTGTTTAACCTCTAAATCTATTTTGTCCTATATTTTATATAAGTCTATATACCCAATCAAGTATAAAAAATGATTGCAGGTTCAATATAGTTGTTTTAAAAACCTTTGAAAGATTTTATAATAAATTGATAAATATATAAGGCATTAGTTACCACATTTAATTTGTAGCATTTATATTATTAATAAGTTTGGGTATACAAAAGTGAATTTGATATAAAAAAAACGTCTAACCCAGTCAATGAACAGGATAAGAAAAATATTATGAAAATAGTCAATTATTTATATAACTAAAACAATCACTCGAAATACTGAATTTTTTATAAAAAATTTTGAGGTCCACAAAAGACATTCCACTGAATAAATATTTAAATTCTCCATGAAAACACCTTCTTTGTAAAAGATAAGAGCATTAAAAAATCGAAAAGTATAAAATTAGTACATTTCATTAAATTATTAAAATGAAAACTCTTAAAATAGTTTTTCATAACGATGATATTCATATATCTTTTTTTGTCAACAGATGACACCATTTTCCAATCAGTGATGATTGCTAAGGTTGTGTTCCTAAAATCAGCGGCTTGCAAGCGAAAAGCAGTTAAAAGGCGTGATTAAAAAAAATGTGTGATTTTAAATTCTGCTGACCGTCAGCGATTGCTAAGCGATGGAAAAGATGGGTTACAGCATCGATGGATTACATTAAGAAAAACAAAATGACTGACAACATTGGTATGTGCATAATCGATGTGCATTTATCAGTTTGAGAAAAATTATACGTGTTAAAGATAACAGAAAATGATTATGACAAAAAGTTTTTAGCATTACTGTCAAGTATTTTCATAGTGATATCAGCTGCAACCAACAAAAATTGTCCATTTTGTTCTTGGTAAGCAAAAACAATTCTTAAAAGCGAAAAATTCTGACGTCAACAGTTAAGCGAAACGCTTTCAAATCGTTGATTTTAGGAATGCACATTTGTGACGGGGCTATAACAACTCTGCCCCAGGCTGCCTACATCTGTGAAGGGATCAGCCGATTGTAAAGAACGGAGATCGACAGGGGGGCCCGAACCCCATTAATAATATTTCAAAGAGGTAGAACCCGAGAATCGAATCGAAGTCCTCTAGACTGGAAAGCGGAAGCGTTTTCACGCAGCCAATCCGACCGAACTATGTCCATATATCGAAAAATTTCCTTTGTAAGCTTTAATTTAATATCATCTCATAAAAATAACAGAACTGTAATTAAAATAGTTAAATACAATAATTAAAATAAAATCTTTAATATTTTTAACTGTTCACTAATAAATATTGTTTACCATTCGGGAAATTGTTTTTTATATATAATACATTTAAAAATTAAAATATGGATTATTGTACAGAAATAACAATTATAAATTCTTAAAGCACATATTAAATTATGTACATTTAAAAAATAATTCGTTTGTTGAAAAATTTCAACGATTGCGCATTCCATTTGTTTAATTTATGTTTAGCTATCTTATTAATATTTTTGAAATACAATATTGATAAAAGATGCTAAAAAGAAAAATAGAATCATTAATGGGAGCATACAAAATACGAAACTGAGCTGAATAGGACGAACTTGGAATAGGCGAATGAATTTGTGTACCTCATAGATTTGGTGTATATGAGAAATATATTTGAGAAGGATGACAAAAATGCGTTAAAAATTATAAGTGCGCTTGGATATATTCTTTTTTTCACACTTCTTTCCAGTCATTTTACAATTAGGCCTACTAAATGACAGGATCATTCCGGGACCAAATTCGGCTTTTTCACACCCGTAATGCGGTCAACCAAATTGTACAGGCCCGGGCTGGATTATTCATAAATTTTTTCAAGGAATGGGACACAGATTCGAACTTTGTCTTCTATAAAGAAAAATTGAAACATGCAAAGTAGCAAATTTTCGAAACTATCAAGGACTAATCTAAGGATCACGACTATGCCAACTTTTCAGAGTTCGGTTTGGCGAGGTTTTCTAAACTACGGAAAAATAAATTCCGAAATTAACTATTCTAATAATAAACAGCGGCCGGATGGCCGAGTGGTAACGCTGTCGGCGTGCCACGCAGGAGGACCCGGGTTCGCATCCCGGGTCTGGTAACTCCCCAAAAAGTTTTTTCGGGTGCTGGGCGCGGCCCGGCGATCCCCGCCCTTCTCCATCCGGCCCCCTCCACGGGTGTGGATGCAGCCCGTGGTTGGAACTGGCCCCGCCCCTTAGTAATCTTTCTGATTGGAAAGAGGCGTAAAATATGCAAAAAAAAAGGCCCGAAATCCAAAAATTCTTTCCTTTCTGAAAAAATTCTGACGGTTTGGAACCTAGAAATTAAATCTAAATCCTCAAGGGTAGAAGCACAGCACGCTTCCACTGCAGTCATCCGGCCGACTTCTAGTGAATTCACGATTCATTCTTAAGAGGATTGTGATGGACACTAAGAAATATCCAAGCGTAGAATAATGGCTAAATTAGTAGTTTGGTGACTCTGAATTTTCAACGATATCTCAATGTTGTTTAATATGATCAAAGTTTGATGGAGTCCAAAAATATTAAAGAATCATTTATATTCGCTGATTTTCCAAAGAGACCCTGAGAGAAGCTAAGAATGAATGAATTACTAGCTTCAATCAACGATGGTTCTTGTTGTTAGGTCGGAGTAGCTGCCTGAAAACACTTCTATTCAAAGTTCCAGGATCGAATATGAATCCTTTGAGTGAAAAATCGGAGTGTTTCCGTGCCAGTTCAACACAAAAGATTATGAGGGTCCGGGACCGTCCTATCAATTTTGTTTCTATAATCCGGCTAACCTCTTTATAGGATGGATAGTTAGGTAATAAGTTCGTCAAATTAGAAAATGTCGTTAGAATAATATACCGTATATTCATGTTTGAAAAATTGGAAATCATTTGTCACCCATGAATATAATAGAATCATTTGAAATAACTTTAAATAAAATTACCTATAACCAGCGGTGATCTATGAAAATTTTAACAATGGCTCGCACTTTATCTTATAAAAACAAAATATCAAATTCTAATTAAATGTTTTACTTAAAAAAAAAAAAAAAAACAGAAAATAGAGATAATTGTGCATGCACAAGAAAACATTTTAAAATTAAAAAAATCTTTAAAATTTAAAAAAATAAAAAATCACAGAAATTATATAAAATAACAAGTAAATTTAATTATGGCAGAAGCTGCCACACATTATATTCTTTTTCTTTCACTTCAGCCGATCTTCTAGGAGGTTGTAAAGCCGAGCGATGATTTTTCAAAATAACTTTTACATAAAGTTTAGGATTAAATTCTCTAAAGGTCTCTTCTCTTTAAATTTTAGGTTATCTCAACGCGTCTCATCGAACTTAAACGAAACCAGACGACATCCTAATTCTTACCCTTCCCTTCCCTTGCTTCAAAAATTCTTTTGCGCGCTAAGTCCCTACCCGCCTACTTTGCTTCGGAGAGCATTATTGCCAGATCGTCATTATTCAATATGTACATTCAAATATGCAAATACGAGGAATAGAAAAACTAATGTAAATCAAAGTATGATTATGATACGCAAGACGTGTTTTTCTTGGAATAAATAAACAAGCAAACAAAAAGAGCAAGGGATGGCAAATTAAAGACAAATTTAACAAAGGACTCCTGCGAGTCCCGCTAAAGCTCACCACTGCCTATAACCAATGCCTATAACTTATCTATCGTTGAATTTTTCCAATTACTAAAAGTGAATTTATAGCATTTTAGTTATATTTTCAAGGATTTTTTGTGATTACTTTTTCATCTGTTGTTTGTCAGGCCATCCAAAAAATATTTGAAAAAAAAAAACATAATAGATTTTTTAAATTTAAAAACGATCTTATATATTACAGTGTATATTAATTGGAACAAACTTCTACTGATGACTTCTACTCATCGATATACATACACTCTTTTTTGCTTCTACTGTGTTATTTTTAACCTGGCAACAGTGCATTTTTCACCGCAAGCGCGAATTCATGCATTACGTAATTTTTGGCGCCACAGTTAAGTTCAATCCATTGGTTTGGCAGTTTGTATGATTACGGTTAATAAGTTTTTGTTTGTTTTTCTAAGATATTACATTAAATGAAAGTTTAATCAAATGATATAAGCAAATACGTTGAATTATTTTTAACACTTATGTAAGTTTGTGATTATTATTTTGGTTAAATGTTTTATTATTAATGTTTTAAAATATCAAATATAGATTTTTGATTGTGACTATTAAATTAATAAATTTAGATCGAATAATTTTTAGTCGATCGATTAAAAATTATTTTAATAGTAGATGATTCTTTCAGGTGGTTTTTTTTTATATAACATCTATGATAACATATTGTGACGGTATACTAACATATTGACAGTAAACTATATCGTCAATAATCGCAGATAAGTTTTTTAGAATTACAAATTGTGGTGTATTAGCTTGATAATTTTCTATATCCAAACAAATTTTCATCTGGCATTTTCGTTGATATGGTACGTAAAGCTACAGTTTTCAATGAGGATTTTTGGAAATTTCATAGATCAATAGCAAATCTATTACAGATGAAATTTTCTAAAAGAACCTGATTCTATATATTAAAAATCGAAAATTTACTCCCACTGATAGGTGATGAAAAGTGGAAATTGGCAGATTATTGAGTTTATTAAAGATTCGTTTCAAAAATCAAATACCTATATATGATAAGATTTGGGATTACCTACAACAAGTTTTTGCAGCACTAAGCCTATTAACAACATTCAGATAAAATTATGTGGCAATGGATTGTAGTGGCTATGCATTGCGATGATTTGACCTCGGCACATCACATTAATGATAGATGCAAAAACTTGCAGCAAGTAATCTTGAATCCTGCCCTATAATATGTTAAAATGTTCACCAGAACCTAGTTCTTTTGGAAAACTTCATCTGTAATAAGTCTGTCATTTAGTGATAGGAGTTCATTAGCACAATGGATCTTATTTGTGTAAATGGCTCATTTGAACAACCAGCAGAAAGTTTGTTTGAACACTTTATCCATTTACACAACCATCATTGTATTAACAATAAAAATTAAACAATGTACTCAAATGCAAATTTAAAAACTGCAAGTCATTGAATAATGTAACTACAGTCAAACCCTGATAAGATGCCACCATCCATTTAGGGATGATTCCAGGGAAACCACCAATTCTGATTAGTCACCAAAATGCCGACTAATCAGGGTTGGTGGTTTATTGAAAACGTAGTATAGAAATGAAAATGAACTCTGAATTTATTAAATTTAATAAAATACAGTACTTTTACATTTAGCATCCAACTTAACATTTCTAAAAAACTGTATATTTTACAATATAGTTTATGTACCATCAGAGGCGTAACTAGGCATTGGCATTTGGGCAGTTGCCAAGGGCACAACAGTCCAAGGGTGCCAGAATCTCTTAAGG
>WUQG02407261.1:0-42870 GCA_011317285.2 Androctonus mauritanicus
AGCATCTTCCCCGCTGCTCTTGCTTCACCTCCATCTTCACCTGGTCCGAGAACGCCGACGGGGGGCGGGAATCGCTGCAACCATCCCCATGACGTCACGCCCTTCATTCGACCCCATAATTTCCGACAATCCGGTAGACTTTCCAGTATAAAACTGCTTATAACTAACTTATTTACGCTCTTAATTATAGATATTAACGTTTGTTCTCCGACGCTTATTATATATATTTTCTTTTTTCTATTAATAAAGACGTACCAATTTGCATAATGAGGAATGTTATATCAAGTTTTAAAAATGTTATAAATAACTGTGCGACTATAAAAATTTATGAAGAACTGTTTAAGGTCTGGATTTGTAGGTTAAAAACATCTGTTTCCTTGATGGCATATCATAAAGATGCAGAACCCCTACTCATAAACCTTAATTTGTGTTGGCATATAACCTAAACTAATTTTAACATGACGTGATATACGATCCATTTTTACTGTTTAATTGTTACAGTAGAGCACAAACATTCTGTCATCGGTATTAAAGCACAATGTTTTGAAACCTAGAACGGCTTTGCGGTCTGTTGCTCTAGATAACAGGAGTTTAGCGTATACTAGAAACTTCATCCATGAATAACTTCTGTCAACATAATCAAATTTACATTTTAGAATATTTTGTTTTTAAATATATCAATTGATATTTAAAAAATAAACATATAAAAAATTATTAAAACATGAGTTTGAGAAATATTGTTTTATGGTAAACGTAAAATTGTTGCATTGGATAATCGTTACAGAAGCATATACATAATCAAACAATAAAAAGAGAACAATTTCTTGAGTATTTTATAAAGTAGATATAATAATCCTGTTACTTTAGAAAATGTGCTTCCATTGTATCTTCTTATACTATAGAAGATGTGCAGAGCCATCCCACTCTACATACAGCTGCTGAATAGAAGTCGGAATTGAATGCTTGTAAATGTCCCACATCAATGTATATTTGACAACAACGTTAGATTTTTTTTCTTCCTATCTAGGACAAAATAAAAGAATTCTATTGCATCAACAGTTTGATGCACTGTGAAAAGAAGAAGAATGGAGAACGACTTGAAAGCTGCATGATTTACAAAGTGCAGTTCGACCATATGTTAAGTTGTGTAAATTGAAATTACTCAAGTTAAAATAAGTCAAGTTAGAAAAGACTCTCTCTCTCTCCGACTATCGATAATTTAATAATAAATGGAATGGTTAATAGAAAATTGCAAGAGTTAAAATTGAAAAATAAAAGAAGAAAAAAAAATAATAAAACTAATTACGTTTACGAATTCAATTGTCATATTTGCTTGGAATTATTGATTAAATATGTTTTAAAATTCTTGACAACTTAAGAAAGTGTGTCTAATGAATCTATCGAGGTTAATTTATGTTTTTACCAACTTTTTAATCAGTTTTGCGACAAGTAAATATTACGAGAGGAAAGAGAGAGAGGGAGAGAGCTGAAATAAAAAATAATAATACGGAAAAAAGTTTTTTATTGAGTCAACAAACATCAGAGATGAAAATAAAAAAGAAATCAATGTAATTTTAACTTTCTTCTCTTTCTTATTTCATGTCTACAATCGACTATTTATCTCAATAAATGATGGAAACTGAAGAAGCGGAAGATAAACATTGGCCTGCCATTCCATCCATTGATAGAATTTAATGTATTTTATGTAAGCTCTGGTAAATGGATGTTTCCTAACAGTTTGACAAAAGAAAGTGAAAAACGTCTTTCATCCTTGATCTGTCATCGAACATATGACAGAATTGAATTTCCAGAGGAATAGTGACATTGTTCTTTCGATGTTTGGACGTAGCTTTTAGATTAGATTAAAAAAAGCAACAACTGTATACAGTAGCAGCATCAGCAGCACCAACAACAACAGTAAAGCGTGAGGAAAAACTGCGTGTATATATATAGCACGTTAAACGCAATTACAAATTACACGATAGCATTCGGATTAATGAGTTAAGATCCAAAATATCACGCGATTTTGTCGGTATTTCTGCTTTTACTCGTATGTTGGGATCTTAAAATTCCCGCGAATTAAACATTACAATAATTAAAGGCTAGAGAAATTGGCCATATGTCATGAATATTCATTTTCATTTTAATGTACTATTCAAGAACGAAGATGTCGAGTTTCATGAACGAGATTCAAATGATACAGTTTCAATCACATCTGTAAAATGTTGGCTTAAGTCCTTATTAGCATTTAAAGATTCTTATACTTAGTACACTACGCCATTCTGTATTAATTCTCTCTTAATGAAGAAAAATCGACGACTGCAAAAGAGTTAATTAATACAAAATGGTTTACTCCTCGGAGAAGTTCAGTTCTGTACCAGTTACAACACCTGAACCCTGCAACTTGTCAATGATAATTAGCGAGAGAAATGAACTTGGTTGTTTTTTCTTTAATTCGTGGGAATGAAGTAATATTAAAAATGTGTAAATAAATTACGTTTGAATTCTTTTTTTCTGGAATTAATTCTTGAAATATCTTTGATTATGTTAGTGCATTAGTTCCTGCGTTTTTGGAATTAATTTATTGTTCATCTCTCTCTCTCTCTCTCTCGCTTTGAGGAAGAGGAAAAAAAGAAAACATTTCCTACTCATGACGTGATCGTCCATTTATATAATTTTGCTGCTCGTATAATTGTTCTTTATTGCCGAAAATGCGAACAAAGATTTATTTTAAACACTAATCAAGGCGGTCTTTATCGTTACAGGATTAAAGCTCAGACAAATTGCAGAATTCTGTAGCAATAACCCCGTACGAGAATCGAAAATTTATGTTTAAAGACTGTTAGTATTTATGTTACAGTTAATTATTTTAAGATATAACAGTGTTTGTTACAAAGCCATAGCTGAAAGTCATGTTTATGACAAATAAGTCGACGACAGAGATTTGTCTCTATGGAGTTTTAAACCGAACGATCCGAGTGTTGACATCAAACATTAAAGGTATTATTAAAAGGCATTTATCACTTTCTAGTACTAGAACAATATTTTAGTCTCATTTCGTACAATTTACGCATTAACGTGATGAAGTACATTAGTAATTCCTGAATGTGTTAATGGACAAAAGTTAACATGTATAAATTATCCAGAATAAAAATTAATTCAATTATCTGGCGCATTTATAACTGAATAAACTGACCTTAAAAGTATAAACTATCGAATTTTTGTTGTTATGCAATACACTCTTAACAATTTCTAAATATCATATATTAAAACTGCAACATTTGTTATAAAATTATTAAACAAATACACTATGATGGAAAACAACTCTTTATACAACAAAATATTTTTATTTACACTTTTAAGACAAACAAACCACATGAATTTTTATCTCACTGCAATTATGTTAATGGGAAAAAACATGAAAAATGCACCACGAAATCTCATTTCTAATGCATATATCAAACATAATATCTTGTATAATGATTTTGTGTAAGGTTAGGTTCAGAATGTTTGTTTAACATTCTGTAATATTTAAAAAAAATTCCAACACGATCTAAGTATAACGAGAAGTTTTGAAAAGAATTAATCTGGTTACTTTCCTTAAATGTCCTCCATTTTAGAATGAATGAAAATATTAAATTAAGCATAATCCATCGACAATAATTTTATTGACATGATCTCCCTCTCGAATTTCATGAAAGATTAACAATAGATTTAAAAGTTATTAAGAAATAATTCAGTTATCGAGGGTCTACCATTTTTAAATGATTGAAATTATGCAGTTAAAAATAATGTGGTGTCTAAGCTATCTTTAATAGAAGAATCTTTCTAGTGAATTTCTTAAAAATCTAGCAATTAGTTTAAAAGTTACTAAAACATACACAAACAAATAATTGCGTAGTGATTTTGTAATCAATGTTTTTAAGGAAAGAAGATTAAAGATTATGTTTATGATTCCAAGTGTTTTTCCTTTTTAAAACGGTTTAAAGAAATTATTTAAAGATTGCCACTTCCTTCTGTTTATATATTTATGCCAAAAACAACAATTCTAAGCAGTTTTTAAAACAGTGTTTCATCAGAGATATTTGAAAAAAATTTCCTCATTTCCTCTAGCAATCTTTATTTTCAATAATCTCTAAATTCAATTTATTTCTCTTTCTCAAGCAAGTGTTATTAAAATATTCGATCAAAACCGCTTTCTTTTGTAGAGAAAAGCTTTCCCAGAATCAACACGTCTAACTATTGTCTTGATACTAGGCGCCAACTCATCGATTCTTTTCTTTTCCTTCTTTATAAATCGTGTCGGACAGCACGAGAAATGCCGATAATTATGGGGCATTTCGCTTAAGTCAATACTTTCGGTCGTCGTTCTTCTTCCGAACCAATAATTAAGTATGAAAATAGAAATTTTTTCCTATCCAAACACGTTGAAAAGGAAGGTGCACCTTCATCTATTTTGGCGTGCAAATCTTAATGGGAGTCTCTGCCAACTCCAAATCTTTAACTTATGTTGGCGTTTTTTTTTGTTTTTTTTTCCTGGTAGGCTCTCGAATGGATGAACGAACGTGTTTGATAAACAAAATTCGTTTTTAGTTAATATAGAAAATATGTATATAAAATTTAACTATGCTCGAATATTTACCTCATTAATTTCGGATTGAAAAATAAATACCCGAAAACGTTCCATTTAGTTAAGTATCGCCAGAGGTTTACCATTAACCTTGCTGCTTACACGTTATATAAATTTATGTTTAGACGTAAAATCATTACACTATGACGAACAAACTTCATGCCCAAAATTTCGAACTTCTAGATTATATATCGACGATAATCTAAGTATTTAATCCACGACAACTTTTGCTGCATGAAGAGAACGATTACTAGATTGTACAACGCATTATATCCAGCAATTACAAAGTCGAGGAAAATATCTATAAACCGAGTTGTAAAAGTTAACTGGATACATGCACATTTGCATTTTAATAGAACTCATCTTTACCTACTGTTATTTTAGAGTATTTTATAATGTAGATGGGCAAGAATTCTCCCGTTAAAAATTTAATGTTATTCGCGTTATGTAATGGCAAAGTAATGATAGAGCATTTATAATAACAATTAAATAAAAAGAGATTATTGAAGTTCCGTCTCTTTGACCACACATGACTTTTAAATATAAAAATTGCTGTAAACTTGAGGTTAATAAACTATACGTTTAATGCTCATATACAGCCTGGTATATATTAAACAACTTTAATTATTATCGATTTATTGCCTTATAAAATAATGTAAAACACTTTTTTTTACTTCTAAACGTGTTAACATAATTTATGCAAGAATAGCTGAAAACCAAGATTTTTGCTATTTACTATATTTGTATACAATTGATTTGGCAGCCTATTTTATCTAAGCTTTATAAATTTCTTTCGTGATGCATTTGAAACGCTTCCCAATCCTCTCTTTTGTTGAAAATTTATTATTCAGACTTATCTCTTGTAAATTCCACAAGCGGTCTTATGTTTTCTAAGAAAAAGTGATCATTGAAATGGTACAGTTGCATGCTTTCCTGAAAGGAATAAAATTCCTTTTAACTGTGCAATATTTCAGTTGTTGCACATAAACAAGAATTCTTCTTCTCTTTTAAGTACCTAAAGATAATGAAAATTTTTCATCATAACGATTTCTATGTTTAATCAATTTTCCTTAATGCATAAAACTCGTCTGTTGATTTACATGTTAAAAAATCGGATCTTGCAGGGGAAAGAAGAAAAAAAAGTCTCTAATAAAAATGCGACTTTATTTAGCAAAAAAAAAAAAAAAATATAATTTTAATATTTAAATTAATCTAGAGATATATTTTATATAAATATATATATTACCAAAAATTTTTATTTTTAAATTTTGATTTGAATTTTTTTTTTTTTTTTTTTTTGCTTGTGTGTTTTGTGTGTATATGCAGAACATTCATTAAATTTTTCTATCAAACTTTTATTAAAATTTGAAATTAAATTTTCGAATTTAAGAGGAAAAAACGCATTTTACATTTATTTCTATTCATTTATAAAATTAAATTGTACTTTTTTTCCCATAAGTCTAATTTAAATAATAATTTTTATTTTCGAGAAACGAAAATTTTTAATATGAATAAACAGTAGGTATATAAATTATATATACATATAGACCTATTTTGATATATAATTTAATATACTTATCTTTTTTTTTTTAAATCGCGTGTTTTCGTAAGAAAAATTCTATTATGCAAGTGGTGGAAGAGTTTTAGCACATGATAATCGATTAAGTATTGATAGAGAAGACAAACAATTTCCACAGCAACGATAAATACAAGAAAAAATCATTATGTCCAAAATCGATTGTTACGCACACTGCACGTTGTAAATAAATAATAACTAAACTATACTACTACACACGATTTAATATTTAAATAAAAAGAAAAAATTTATAAATCTATTCCATTTTTTTCTTCCTTTAATCATTATTCAGAAGATTTCGGCAACAAACTTCGATCAAACTTTTTACGTGACATTCATTAAACGCCTAAAAGATATTACTATATATGCGCATGTAAGAAAAATGACAAGAATCAACATATAATAAGTTCTGAAAATATGCTTTCGTCCTTCATAACTGCAAATATTTCATTTAATACTTTAATCTGGGAATAAAAAAAAACTCTTTGCCTTCAGTAACACCTGCTCATTCTTGAAGCCAATTATGAGAGTTTGACGCTAATGAATACAGGCTAATCCTTAGACCATGTTCAGACTCGAAAGTATGCAGTAACTTAGAAACAAAGGATGGTATCATATCTTCCACTCCATCTCTTAGATAGTTGTTGTCTAGTATTACATCCGTTCGGACAGCTCTTTTTGCTATATAGATAACAAATCACTCAACTTGGCCTTCTATTCCCGTCACGTGGTATAGTATTAATTTGTATCTTTAATAGGAGCCAGAGGGCTAGGAATGTGAAATCTGATATTTTCTCTTCGTGGTAATGGGAGTCTCACTACTGTAAAAATGTTATCTGTCACGGTAGCAATTTTCTTAATTTAATAGTTAAATGGGATCTACTGTCTACTTTAGTGGCTTCTAAACGTGGTTGACAAGTCTGCATTGTTGTCTCGACACTTCTTTTTTTTATTTTTTCTTCTTCTTTCGGCCTGTTTTAATTAAAGGCCATTAATAAATGTACTGAAGTTAGTTTCCAATTATTCTCCTTCGTTAATTCGGATTTGTTCTCGTCTCTATAAAAATTGTAATTTATATATAAATATAAAATTGTGAGAGACGTAAACGTTTCAGTGGTTAATTCTTTCGATGTTTTGTTCGTTTCCGAACGTGTTCGGCTTCATTAGAAGAAAGAATAGGTGATGTAAGACCCATTCTATCAATGTACTTGTTACAGGGATTTTACGACAGGAACAGGACTGATTTGTGACATCGTCACTTGTTTGTCTGTCCTGAACCAAACGTCAATTAAGTTAGACAATGACAGTTACTACCATTTGGCTGAAGTTAATTTCCATTGCCACTAGCTATGAACTAGTGTCGGCTTCTTCTATCTTCTCAGCACTTCTACTCAACAGGTGGTCCTTCTTTATAGACTAAATTGATTGACGGAAATAACGCGGGACAATTGAACGAGAGGACATTTGGTTGCAACCCCTGAGGCTGACCTTGTACATAAGTTTAGTTAGATTAATATTATGTTCAGCATTGCCTACAGGCAACATCCACTCATTTGTCTTGTCTTGTCGTAGGCAACACGGCTAAGTTGAGTAACTTGATGAATGGTTTCGGATTTCGAGGTCGTAAAGGTCAACTCTGACTTAGACTGAGAATGCCTGGACCACTTGTGACCTTCACCTTGAACTTTAGCTGCTTTAAACATGCATCTTTTGTTCATTTCTACGCCATTTTTTTCCGCTTCGTAAAATGTTCTAATGGTCGACTATGCCCGCTTCTAATTTTCTAGGCGAAGAATAATAGATTTCGATGTAAAACTCTTGCAAAAATCATATAAAATTGAAATCTTATCAATATATATACATCGTCGATAAAGCTATACACGACGATAAAATTATTGATGATAAAAAGCTTCATTCGTCTTTATGATGCATGTTTTAATGTTTGATAGATTAAGTTAATTGAAGCATTTTTGTTCTGCTTCGTATAACTCTAACTCAAACAAATATTTTTCTGTTCGACATATCGAGAAAAACGAGCAAGCTGCCCGAGTATCTTGTTCTTACTCTCCTTGAGGGTAGATTGATGGGTAAGAAGGATGAAGGGTAATTCTTTCCATCCGGGAATAATTTATTGAGCACTTTGACTCGGTCCATTCCTTTACCTCTCAAGTATTAGAGATAACCCCGAATCCATTGTTGCTACTAGGAGAGTATGGGTTTGTAACAGAAAACACTACAAGTCAGACATAACATTCTCCTATCTTTTTCTGTAACACAATTATTTTGATTTTAGTTTTCTGTTGCTCTGTAACCTACCAGATAACTCAAAAAAAAAACAATTCTACACGACGAAGCTTCGATTGAATTCAGATCTGTCAGAAAATCTACGCGAATGTTAAATGCAAACTCGATGAATGCAAATGACCACTCATTATAATTAATAATAAACACGGAATAGAAAAATTAAAACATGTCTTAGCTTACGATAGTATGCGAGATGATTGAAGTGGACCCATATTAATAACTGCAGGTTATAACGCGCTGAACCGCTAGACAGAGATAATTAATTCAGAATTTAATAGATTATGTTTAGCCATAAGGCCTACAAGTTCATCGAGCCTGCAAGATCAAAATTTCATTATGAGCAATTAACTTTTATAGAAAATTTAATAAGCTTTTACAAGATAAGAGAAGAATGCCAATTAATTTCTTAAGTGCAAGATACACGTTTCTTATATTTGTTTATAAACTCAAAAATGAGATGATAAAAAAATTTTTGTATTGGAACGAAAATTACTCTGCGTACTTTTTATAAAGTTAATAACAGTTTTAAAAAATTTTTTCCAATTTTTAGGAAGAAGGGTCGGTGACATTGAAAACGTCACGATTTTGCAATATAAAGTGTTAATAACGTTACTGAAGTCTTCTTTCTTCTAGGCACAGAAAGAAAACTTAAAATCCGTGATTAAGCTTGAAGTCATTAGACTGGGAGAATATTCCTCATAATTTCTAGCAGGGGAGGGAGGGAATCAACCTGAGAAAGTTCTGATCGAATGAGTCGACTTAAGTCACGACGAGAAGGGAACAATTTAGTCATTACTATCCCTTAAGGTAATAATAATAAAAACTTTGTTCTCAGTCACGTTTTGACACCAGTCAAGGGCCTAACGTAATTATAGTGGTGGGGGTGAGCAACTGTTGCAGATTTTTAGGTACAATATCTTACCTGTTCAGACACACCTCGAGGTTTTTATGGATATTCCTATATACTGCAGATTAGATTAGATAATATCTTTTGTATGTATAAGAGATTTGATACAGGTTCTATACAGAGTTTTTTATTTTTTACTTTTTATATAAATATGAGAATTAAATGAAATTTAAATATTTATGAATTATAAATATTATATTTAATAAGTGTTGTATACCGTTAAAGAACAAATGGATTAGAAAGTAATTTTAGTGAATTGTTCACTCGTAAAAACATTATATATACATACGGAGATTCCGCTATTATTATTATGTTTTCTTCTAGTTTTTATGGACTTATTTTATATCCGTGATGTAAGCTTGAATGATAACATTAGGGGATTAACTGCAGAGATAAAAAAAAAAAAAAACATCGTTTCTACTCCAGATGGAATAAAAACATAACCTATTCTACTTATGTTCGATTGAAAAATGGATAATAAAATCTACAATAAGAAAATTTTAGTAAACAATATCAATAAATTATCAGAATTTCAATGATTAAATTAAATTTATTAGAGTACTAGTAACATGAAAAATATATAAGTTATTTTTATTTACTAAGTAAATACAATATTATGAAAAATATTATGTAGTAGCTAAATATATATGTATATAAATTGAATTAAAAATTAATTTATAAAACTTTCTCAATTAAATGTATAAAAACAAGTTTGAAAACATTAAACGAATAAACTAAGAGAGTTGAAAAATGCGAATGGAGAATTGCAAAACCAAAAGAAAAATTCATAAAACCAACAGAAATTAAACTAAGAAATATTTTTAATTAAAAATATATCTTATTTTGTTTCGTCCAAAGTCAGATTTTCCAATTTTTATAAAATATTAATGATGAAAAAGGGGGGAAATCCGTTAAAAAAGAAAACGAGAAAAATTTCGTTTTTAAATCAGGAATTCGTAATTTTAATAGAAAATCCTAATAACAGGGTAGAAAGAAGTTACTTTAAGGAAAAAATATATATCGGCCTATTTTTTTAATGAGTATAAAAAAAGAAGTAAGAATAATAAAGACGAAGGCTATAAGATTAGAGTTTTATTTGGAAGTTAAGAGCAGAAGTTAATGTAAAATTTCGGCATAAATCACTCCGGTTGAATAAAAAGGTATAAAATGTGTTTAAAAATTGTTGAAGGTATGCAAATATGACAGAGAGGAAGCATCACAGCTTAATGCAATGTTGATAAAGGAGAAGGAAATATTAATAATGTTTATAAGAGAATATTATAATATTCGGCAATTTAGAATCCTTTCTCGCTTATAATAGACCTATAAGGCAATACTTTCTAAATATAAGAAAGTTATAACTGAGTCAAATATTCGATAAAATTAGGCTATATTTTCTCATAAACACGAAAGACGTTTTCCTTTTAAAAACTGTATAAAAATATTAAATGCATTTTTTAAATGTGAAAAAAATAATCCAATACATGTTACAGAACAAACAATTATTCAGCAAAATCTTAAAACATGAGTAATCATTTTCACGTGTACAAAATGTTTTTTTTTTTTTTTTGTGTGTGTGTGTGTGTGTGTGTGTGTGTAAATATATGAATTTCCAATAGGATTTATTTAAATATAATGATATATACTAGAAAATGTTATAGTAAGTTAGTCTACTCGAAGTAGCTTTCACTCTTCATGATGTAAAATCTAGTCCAGTTTAGTTAAAAACCAAATTCTTCACGAGTATTTTAAAATTGATACAGCCGCCATTTTTAAATCCCCGGGGATATACTCGAGAAAAACCTTCGAGACACATTCTCCTATGAAAATTGATTTTTGTGCCAAATTTGATAGAAATTGGTTGAAAGGTGGGCCGTTATCATATTCACATACATGCGGCATACTTTATTCTATACCATAGCCTTTCAAATTATTATTTATGAGAAGCCGGTGATAAAGCAATATATTTGAAAAGCTGCGCTTACATTAATAAAAAATTAGACACATATCGGTTTGATACTTCTTAAAATCGTGCAAAAAATGTTAAAAGTTGTAATATGATTGACATAAAAGATAAAAAAAGAAATAACGAAAAAAAAAATATATGTGTATACTGTACTGTATAAGTTATATCATATTGAATAATTTAAACCGAACATCAAAAATTCATTTTTCGTATCAAGTGGCATTTTTACGCTAGAAAATTATATGAAAAGAAAACAAATTTACTCTTTGAATATGCATCCGTAACTAGTTTCACCTCGTCAATTTCTAAACATAAAGCTATTTTGTGAATGAAATAAATTAAAATTGTTAATTTAAGTTCCAATTTTAAATTCTATAGGAATTCTCCGAGATAGAGTTTGAAACTTGCAAGAGTAAAGTTACTCAGATCAGTCTAACTTCTTCCCCGTTTCTTCCCACCCTTTCGTTAATGACAGCATCATCCAGTCCAATTAAGGATAGTAGCATCTGAAAGGATGGCAATGAATGGGATAAGTATCAGATAATGAGATTTGAAAACCAATTTCTTTAAAGAACACTGAAAACTGTCATTAGAGTGTTTAACTTTAGAATATAGAAGGTGGCGTTTGGAGAATTATGAAAGATTCCCCATTCAAAGTTTTCTTGATTTTGGCCTTTCTTTAATAGTTACTGCATAGAAGATTAATTCATTTTGAAAAGACCAAAAGAAAGGATTAATAATCCTTTAGAATTAATTAAAGAAATCAGATTAAATTTCCCTTCCTACAAACAACGATATAAATAACGTAAAAAAAAAAAGGAGAGTTAATGTGAGCTTAATTAATAGATCTATCCGCAAATTTCCCTTTACAGGTTTAATTAAAACTGTACAGGGAATATATTTAATTATATTTAAAAACAATCCGAAAGGTCAAACTAGTTAAAAACGTGATTTTAGAGGTCAAAAATGCCGGAATTTTCTATTGCGTAAACGTTTTCGGCACGCGACAATTGATGATGACTTTCCTTAAGAAAACAGGTAGGAAATGGTTGTCGATTTGTGTCAAACTGTAACTAAATCGAGTTGTAAGAGAACAGAATTCGTTACAGTGAAGATAAATAGAATTTCGTTAGAACAAGAGAACAGTAACAACAAAGTCTGGCTGCCAAGCACCATGAAACAAATAGTCCGAGTGTAAGGAGCCGTTTCAGACACTCAGTTCAAGCGAAAGACACAAATACAGTCTGAAGTCAAGACAGTACTCATTCATCAACCCCCCTATCTAGTGCGTACCCAAAATTTTTCAGGAAACAAGGGCATTAACCTGTCATTCCACATAGCGTGTGAAATGTGGAGTCTGTACATGACACACGTTCTGTTGTGAGAATGCCAGGGAGATGACCAAATTGTTACAAGTCCCGGGACTGCTCATCTATCCTCACATTATTTGCTGCGTGGGATTGAAAATTGTTGCTAAATGTGGACACTAACAATCTGTTTCTTGTCTAGATTGCGCGATCTTATCCTATCAACTTGGGTGTCTTCACTTAGATACATCGTTTATAATACCTTCTACTGCATTCCTACACATACCAAAATGATATTTTTCATGGACAAATTTTTATTACAGAAGTTCTTCTAATTTAAACTTTAACTGGACTACGTAATGATAATAAAGTCTATTTTTCTTTTCTATATTTTACTAGTAAAAAAACATTGAACATCTTTCGTTTTTACTATTTATTTTTTTAAGATTATTACCTTCTCTAAAGTAAGAAGAAAAAATAAGCAAAAATTAAATCATTAAAAAAATAAACAAGATGTGCTTAGAGGTATATATATCAAGAGTGCATTAGTTTTCAAAATTATTATTAATTTTGTTTCCTTCAAAATTTGTTTTATTTGCTAGAAAGTAAATAAATGTAAAACCGAAGTTTTCATTACACGATAAAATGATTTATCTTAGTTTCATCGAATGCATTTTCGAAGAAAAAAGAAAACTTTCGTCGTGTTTAAACTAATTTTTCTTTAGGCCTAATCTTGTCTACTGGCAATGCACCACATCGAAATATATTTAAAAATATTATTTTCTAAAAAATAATTAAAAAAAAAAAAGCCTCACAAGTAAGTGGAAATTTAAGAAATTAAAAATAAACATTCTCAAATTTCAGAGAAGTTTATCAAATATTTATTTTCATTTTTATCTAATGACTTAGTACGTATTCTAAATATTAAATTTCTATATACTGTACATGTATCTGTTTAGAACAGCTGCATATTCCCGATATATATAATTACTGCACTGAGTAACGGCAATAAATCCTTTTAAAACCAAAATATCCTGGAGCATATTTCCAATCGGGTATGAATTATAATCCATATACAAGAGTATGCCCATCCCATTCTAGTGCTATCAGTATCAAACGGCGATAGAGACATCGAATTGCAACTTTATAGCTACTTTCTAGCGTGGTTGTAAAAAAGACTACCGAAGAACCAAATCGGTTTTACTTTTATAAATATACGAGACAGTTATAGGGTGGACCAGAAGAGGAAAAACAGTAGACTAGGAGTGGTATAAGATAGTTTAGTGGTTATAAATGACAAAGTTTTCGTTCTAGTTTTTTTTTTTTTCCTTTCTTTCTAAAAATCCAAATGCATTTTATTCTTTTACTTCATCATTTTAGAACACTATTTTTGAGTGAAGACAGCTGCAGATACTTGAGTCCCCACTTTTCGGTAACAGAGTTTGTAATTCAATAAATAACTAACGAGACGAGTGAAAAATGGATCCAACATCACCGCCCAGGAATTTATCTCACTCACTGATCGGTAATGGAGACCTTTCAGATAGCCTTACAACAGTTTATATTAAAGTAAACTAATCGTAAATTTTTATTAATTTTATAAAATACGTTAACGGTATTGATTTAATCGAGTTAAAAAATTATAAACAGTTACAGAAAAACAATCACATTAAAGTACTGTAATCCAGAATAAATTTAAAAGGTTTTTTTTAAGTAGGTAGGATTGATTGCAACTTAAAAATTGAAACTACTCTTTCTATTCGAGTGTTTCCTTAGCTGCGGGGCCGTTATAAGTTATCTTAACTATCTCTCTCTCTCTTTCGTCTTTCAGCACCTCAATTTTTATAGTCGCAATTTACTTTACATTAAATTGTTTCTGATTAATTGTATCATTTCAATAACTCACGACGATAAAAAAAAGTCGTAAAAAAACGTTAATATTTTACTTTTTCTGCTTTCTAGATAAGTTATAAAACACTAAAAACAATCGAATTAAGCTTTCGATTGGAAAAAAAAAAAAAAAGAGGAGGAGAAGATGGAGAGCGAGCTGATAAGCTACCATTGTTATCGGTAAAGAATGTAGCTTTTAAATTAAAATTTAGTAATTAGTTAATTATGTTATCGTATAAAAGAAATAAGAAAAAAATAAACTTATAGGTAGATTTTCCGCAAGAAAACTTACATTTGAAAGATATCAGAAAACAAGCGAGATGCGCCCACAGGATTACTCACTTCGGCACCATTAACAGTTTGATGCTTCTTTATCTAATTTATTCTATCAATCAGATAATTACTGAAGTCGTACACCCTAGAGGACATGCTATATTCGCAATGTTTGTTTGCTGATAAAATTTTCTCTTTTCTCTCTTTATCTGGGTCTTTTTGTCTTCGAAAGAAGATTACTAATTGTATAAAGCATTTATATAAAAAAATATATAAAATAAATAAATTTAATGCAGTTTAGTCGATCCTTTTACGTGAAAAGAAAATAGTAGTATTACGACTCATTAGATGTTTTCTACTCTGGATAATTTTTCGCATTAAAAAAAGTTCGACATATAAAAAAAAATTTAATAAGATTACACTTAACTTAATCGTGAAAGATAAGAATGGTTATATGATATATTTCAGTTCAATTCAATAGAACAATTCTTGGTTTTCTATTATTAAAATGGAAGAAAAAACTCATCAAAAACGGAAAGATAAAAGAAACAAAAGTTGAAATTGAAATTGATACTAGAATAAACGCCAAATAAATATATTAAAATTATAATTTATTTTGAAAAAAAGCTATTGATTCCGCTAAAAAATCATTTTGGAATCTATTTTCTGTTATGAATCTACATTGTTGATTCTATATATACTCATTGTTGATTCTATATACCTAGACTGCATAAATTAAACGTGAATTCACATTTTTAACATTACTATTAAGTTTTCAAGAAAAATTCAATATTATCAAATTGATTATGTTATTTTTGCATAATATATGTAATAGATGAGCTAAATTAATGAAATTTAATAAATTATAGCGAAAGATTTGTAGAACAAAGATAAATAAAAACTAAACTCATCTGTCTAACAGATAAAGAAGAATAAAATCACGATACATCATATTTATAAGCAAATTTTGCTATCCAAGTACGAAAGGGAATAGGAGGATGAAGAGGAGGAGGAAAAGGAGGATATTAAATGTTGTTGTCTAACAACAACATCCGCTTATAATTAACAAAGCGAATTAAATAAGTAATGTAATTATTTAAACATTAAACCAGTGTTGATTTATAAAAATGATTATCCTGCGATGTAAAGATAGCGGTGATTTAGATTTATAAGTACTTCTGATCTTGACTTCCTGATTATTTTATACCATCAAAAATTGGATTTCGGAAATAAATATTCATTCAAGTGATTTCCTGATTAAATATGACAGCAAAAATGGACAGTTTCCTTATTTTGTCATATTTCTGATCAAGAATGTCGTTTTTATTAAGATAATTACAGTATATTTTCATTATTAAAGAAGTAATAACTATGACATTTGTGTTTATCACTAAAGATAATGATGTAGATAGTACTTTATATAATTCTTATAAATTATTTTTTAAAATTAATATATTAATCTTAAACTCTTGCTGACAGACAGTAATCATTTTAAAATAATAATTAATTTTTTAATATAAAAGATGCGTTTAATCATTTAAAAATTAATATTTTTATTATATTAATATAAATTTAGATTTGTAGAAATTTTTGTTAGACTTTCTCTTTATTTGTAAGGTATTTATTACTTTAAAGCTAATTTTATAAAATTGTTTTTTACTAACTAAGGAAACACTAAATCTTACGTGATATGTCGTAATGGTTTCATTAGAACATGCCTGGGGCTAAGATGGCTGATAACGGTAGTAAAAACAACCACAACATCTAGTTAGACACGAACTACAGTCTGCAGAGGCCCATCGCTTCCAATGGCTGGACAGTACGTTATAAAACCACGTGACGAACAACATCCCCATCCACTTTGAACGATTTTAAATCACGAATAACCTTCACGCATCAAAACGTGAAGGATTGTTACAAAAAACAGGATCTTTGTCTTACAGGTGTGGTTATTGGGTTATAGCTGGGGGCCAAGTCTAATGTCAGGATTCGGTAACTCCACCCACTAGTATGGGAGGATATTTTTAATTTAGCGCATAGCTAAGAAGGCAAGCAACAGAGAAACGGTGATCTTTATGGCCAATTAAAGACTCCACGTAATAACAGCTGCAATACAAATTAAAAGCAGAATCTGCATTTATGTAACAGTTTAAAAGATTTTAAGGAATTTTTACACGTTATATAATATGCAATAAAGTATTTTTTCCCCTGATTTAATTAAGCAGAGAACATTTTCTTTTATCAAAATAACGTTACTTATCTCGAAGCCATTTTTAATGCACTCAAACAGCATTCAACAGAATCCATAAACATAATAGCATTTATTACTGGTTTATATATATAAATAAATAGGCAACATATATTTTTATAGTAAGAAATTGGTTTGTACCGTGTTCTAAAGAGAGTTAGAAAGGAAAAAAAAAAGAGTTACAAACTACAGACGTAACTGTAAATGGTTAAAAAGAGATATAAACTACTTGTAAAAATAGCATTTTGGAAGAATTTAAAAACGTTTTTATCTCTAAAGTTTCTAAAATGCTGTAAAAAATGATGTTTCAAACAAGATATTGGATAGCAATTCGTGACTGAAGCGAACATTCCCTCCTTCACTGGAGAAACTGTACACAGTCGCAGTGTACATAACACATTCTGGATTTCTAGAATTGTAACGGAAACGTAGCAATTACCATTCTGACCAATTAACACAAATTAAATTCCAGATACCAATTAATGCTTTTAGTTGTCATGAAAGCAAAGCTACGATCAATCAAATAAAAGATAAGTTGGTAATTATACAGAAATTTCTTGGAAGATGAGCATTTCTAATTCCTTTAATTTCCTTCGTTAAGCGCAATGATCTTTATCCAACAGAAACATGGCCTCTGTTTAACTAAATATTAAGAAAACAAATAATTCTAAGGTAATTTTATATATCTGTAAAATGATTCAATTAAATATTGCATAAAGTTCAAGTCTGATAACAATAATAATAGAAAAAATAATAATAATATTGTTAGATGCGATATAATTTAATTATTCATGTCGTAATATTTATTCTCATTCATTATGCCTAGATTTTTCGATACGAATTTGAATTCTCCACGAAAATTGTCATGCTTATGACGTATGAGTAGCGTGACGATTTCGTTCTTACGTGACTCGATCGTGTATGATACTGTGTATTCTATAGCAGAAGTCGAGTCACGTCCCACCAGAAAAGTACGAGATTCGATTCAATGTGGTTTTTCAATTATCCATTTCGAGAAAATTTACCGAATCAAACCAGTCGTTTTCGATTATTTTTTTCCTTTTTTGTCTATTAAAAGCTATACAATGGCCATTAACATATTATTTGCAGATAGCGTGTTTTGTAAAAGGTACGAAATCACTCCGATAACTACTGCTGTTTATCAGTAGTCTTTTTTTTTTTTTTCCATAATTATATGGAAATAAGTTAGACCACGAATAAAATTTCTAATCGAGTATGATTATTTGGTGATTTATTGCTAAATTTGTATTTTTCATGTTTAACAGCTTTCTGAGAGTTATAAATATGCCAAAAATGTAAGTATATAGAAAATTAATAAATATGCACAGACTCTAGAAAATATATATATGATTAACTCCTATTAACGTTTATAAATCTTTTTGAACACTTACAACAGGTTTTATATGATAATTGTGCCAATAATTTGCCAACATAACTTATAACTTTTAATTATGGTTTTAACTGTCTTTAAAATTTTTATACACATAAATTAATGCATTATGTCATTATTTGAAATAATAATAATAAAATGTAAATCTAAGTAAAATATAATGAAGATATAGGTTTTCATTCAAATTTTTAATTCGGGATTAATATCTACATTTAGTTTACTAGTGAAATCTGATCCACGGATTTCATACAGGATTGTTTTTTTATGAATGAAAAAAAATTACTCTTTTAACTCTATTTCAAAAGAAAAATCAGTATAATTTAATTTCATTTCGAAACAACCCTTTCATTTTCATTATTTTAATATTGACTGATAACACGATTATATATCTATAAAGTTAATTCGAATATATACATCTCATTCGTCTCAATCTCTTGGGAATTTCAAACTTTCAAACTTTTTTGCAACTTACTCGAAGCATATGTAATATAAATTTCATCGTTCTTACTTTAATAAACCCCCTAAGTAAGAATATAAAAGTATCTCCGTCTTATTCATGCTCTTGGGATCAAATTAATATCGATTTTACGCTTCTTTATATAGAATTCATTTCGATAATCTGATCATTCTAACTATGATAGTTTCATCTAGAGCCTGACTATTCAATTACATCTATCTCGAGTCTATAAGACGAATTTCATTAAAAAAAATGAAGCTTTTTTTATAGATAGCAAGGAAATAGAAAAAGATTCGAGTCCGATGCTATTATTGTAAACAGAAAAGATTCGATACCGTTAATAATAAAAATTTAAATTACAAAACCAAACTTTCATGCGTGAATTGAATCATCATCCGTACGGATTTATAGGAGGCAGGGAGACGAGAGTAGAAAATATGAATTGGTAAAACTAAAACTGTTCAAGAATGCATAAGTTTGAACTACAGACGTACGTGACGTGCTCAAACGACGAGTTAAGACTTAAGTGACAGCGCAAACCGATTTCTTCCTACTTTCACATTCCCACTTTTCTTTTTGTCTCATAATACTCCACGTGACATTGTTTCAGAGAGGTGACATTAGTCAAGCGAGAGCTGACATTGTATGATAGAGTATAGCAGTCAAGACGACCGCTGTAATAAATGATAGTCTTTCATTTCTCTTATACATCAAATTGCTAAAGTTTTCGACGCATCTTGTTATCTATGGGTTAGTTTTCCCTCTGTGGCTTCTATCTGAACAAATGAACGATAACCCACAGGCTATATAACGTCACTGGTGACCGACAAGAAATACATTTCTCTAATTTTAGATGCAGTGGCACTTAATTCCATGTTTCCAGCATCCTCTTAATTATTGAGAATTCTTTCTTTATACTTAACTATAATTATATGCAATTAAATCGGATATATCGATTTTGAAATTTAACTCTTTATTGAATTAAAGTCGATTATTTTGCCTTAAATGAGATAAGAATGTTGAAAATGAAATAAGTTATTTTAGTAATTAAGCTTTCTCTTTCTAACTGATGAAAACCAGAAAAGTAATCTGTATCTGCATTATGTTATTGAAACTGTTAGGAATTGGATAACTCAGCAGTCTTAAAGAAAGAATGGACGTGATGAAAAATTTAAGCGGATTAACTTGAAGTTTCTTCCAGTAAAAACGTTTTTAAGCGAAAAATATATTTATGTGGCAAATAAAAAAAAGAAAATTTGCCAAACGTACAAAAGTTTTAATGTAAAAATTTTTCTCTCTAAGAGAGGAAAAATACATTATCATATAAATCTGAAAGAGTAGAAATTTTTCCTGCTAAATTTTCGATCGGTCATTTCATAACGTATTAAATATGACTCTTTACGTGAATAGCGCAGCATTCATTCTGCACAGCATAAATATAATTAATGTACATTCGAATGCCATCTTGATTGTGTGGTAAATGCCATAATCAATTTTCTTTATAATGCGTCCTACTAAAATTCCAAAGAGTGGTGAGTTAATAATTCATATATTTTTAAGAGAGAAAATGTTTTTGAAATATAGAACAATTTTTTATCAATGTTAGATAACATAATGACTATCTTTTATAAAAAAAAAATCAAATGAATATAATATCATTCATGTGCAACAGATTGTTTCAAAGTTACAGAATTTAAAAAATTTTTAACGATAATTTTTGTTGAAGCGAGACAAGATAAGTATTTAATTTTGAATAAAATAGATGACAATATATTTTATATTAAATTTTGATGACTGTTAAAAATAAAAAAATCAATATTTTAATTATCAATTTTACCAAAATGATCTCTTAAAATCTGAGTACATATTCTTATAATGTTTTGTTCTTGAAATATTCTGTGAAGAGGCGGATAGACAAACACACAATATATTTAAAACTCTTTCAAATGAATATAACATTATTCGTGTGGACAGTTTCCAAGATATCGACTCTAAGTTCTGAATGGTCGCCATCTTGTAACACAATCACAAAGAAACATAAAAATTGATAAGTATGCACCTTGTTTAATAAAGAACAATAATCTAAAATTTGAATGTAATTTGAATGATATTCGAGATACAAATATTTCGAGATGATATTTGCATCTCGAAATATTTTGTGGACTGACAAACGAAAATACATAACTTATATAAAATATATATATTTTGTCAGTTCACATATATATATTCGTATATATAAAATATATACGAATATATATATGTGAACTAACAAACGAATATATTCTATATATACATTCTCATATTGAAACGAATATATATGTATAATATATATATTCGTTTCAATATGAGAATATTTTGAAAAAATGATAAAAACAAAAACAGATCTACATAATTGGATAGAAAAGCTTAATATAGATATTTCTATTATAGAAAAGTATTTTATTTCATAGAAATTTGGAAGACTAATGAAAATTTTTACTATTTATATTATCCCTACCAAATATTCATGTGCATAATACATAAACTACAGTATTGTATACTTAAAATGCATTCTAATCTTGTTTGGTAGGTTCATAATATATCATGATGGAGCTCATAATAAAGAAAAATTCAATTTATTTTATCATAAAAATCCGAAAACGGTAAACTCATAGTTATTCGCTATGTAACATTTAAATTTGAATTTTTAAACAGTTAAATTATTTTATGTTTGGTAGTTTACATATTTTCTCCATACTTTATTTCTTAAACGAAAGCCAATTTTGTGAGAGATAAAGAAAAGAAAAAACTATTTATGAATATTTTTAAACTACGCAAAAATGGTAGATTTTTTTCTTTGTGATAAAATGTAAAACACTAATTGATTTTTATGAGAATATGCAAACGAGTTCTTTCTCTAAGGTCTTTAGCATAAAGACCATTCTCCTGCACTACACTTAATATCGCGGAGGTAGTACAGCAGCTGGCATGTGATCACCCCTCACATCAAATGGAGCCATAGAGGTCGTTTGGCATGGCGTGTGCCAACTGGTCCTGTCATCCAGTATGACGAGGCTATGACACCAGCACGTCCAACAGTCACTGTTCTGGACTTCGGATGATGGACAGGAAGTCGAGGCGTCCACTCTTGCACACAGGATCAATTAGCCACTCGTGGCTCTGACTGATGGAACCGCTCCATCAACAAATCATTCAATATTCTAGTGTAATATGGTCTACTCTTCCGAATGATTGGTGCAAAACTTTGATTGTGGTGGTATTTTTAACGCGAAAACTATTAAGAGATCGAAATTAATCAAACTTGACGCTTCAAGAAAAAATTAAGTCTCTGACAAATAAGCAAAATCTGTCTGGAGTATTGAATACGATTTTTTCAGTTAACTTACATAATAGTTAAAAGCCTCTGACATTATTTAAACTTGTTATCTCTGGCTATAATAATGCGACATAATATTAATAAGTTATTAACGATCTGTGGCTGTCAAAATCAGTCGATACTCTTATCATGTTTGAAATTTAATTATGCGCTTTCTCCTCAGACACATATCAAAAACGTCTCTCTATATAAACTGCGAACAGTTCTTAAATTATATGCTACTTTAATTCTTTATTTATCCCAATATTGATAAGATTTGGTTTCGAACATATAAGATTTTTCTTTCATCGCAAAACTTGTTATGAAGTTTCGGATCATTTATTGATCCTTGACATAGAACTGTACAACATCCCCCACAGGATATGTCAACGTCAAGTGACTTGGTTTCGTCTGATTAGCCGAAAGAAGCCTACAATATAAATCATTTCCGAAGTAAATAAAAATTTTCCCCCTTATTTAGATTTATTTTTCGTGATCATTTTGACTGCTATATTTAGTATTAAGTTGAATAATAAAACAGAAAAAGAAAGCATTTTATTTTAGCGACGAATCCAAAAAAAGACGAATTAATTTCAAAATTTTTTACATTTTTGAGCCAAAACATTTTACAAATTAAATCCTCAAGGATAATAATCCAATCGAACCTAATTCATGCTAGACAAACCCTTGATGGGTTTATGGATTTATTCATACCAAATAAACCCATGGGTCTGACCAAAACATTTTTTAAATAAATTCTATTGAGACTTGCTATTATTCATTCAATAAATTAATTTAATTGTAAACATACCAAAAAAATAGAACTATTATATTCTCTTTTTATAAGCCTATTACTCAAAAATGCGCACAGAATATTATCAGAAAATATTTTTTCTGATAAACATCCTTACGATTTTCTTGTGATAAACATCCTTACGATAAGACAAATACCATATCAATAGTTAATGAGTGTACAATTGTTATTTGTTTCAATTATTTCGAACTTAAAGACCTCTAAATGATATTTAACAGAAACTGTTGATACGAAATAGGATATTTTTATCGTGCAGAATTTAAAGTGCCAACAGGTGTTTCCTGTCAAGATTTTGTTCCATTGCTAACAACATTCTGTTCTATGACTTTTGTAATAGGCCACGCAGAGAAATGGCAGAACTCGCAGATAACAAGCTGACTCATAGGTGTAGCAGAATAGAGAATCTCCCGACTTAATTCGGCAATAGAAGAGGAAAAAAAAGCCCATATGTGACGCTGTCGTTATCTCAGAAACGTTTGTATAGAACTGATACGTCCTATCATATTTCAAGTGGAATCATGTTATCTAATTTTTCTGATACCTTGATTAATGTGCACAGATGGGAAAGGAACAATAGATTATCTAACTTAGACATTCGTTAGTATGAATCCAAAGCTACTTCGCTTAATGAACATAGTAATGCGATTAACATTGCTTTATTTCATTAAATATGTTGTGACAATGCTAATGGATTTTTTCTCTTCAAGTTCAACCGAGCGTGGACTTTCAATTTAATGCTTAGAATACAGCGGAGGAAAGACATAATTAAAACGGATTATTAATTATTTTTCTATACATTGAGCACACGTTTTGAAGTGAGACAAACGATTAATAACTCATATTGGAAGAAGGATAATCAGAAACCCTTCAATATTTATTACACTGAATACTTTGTAACCTAATATATACTGAAAACAAACTTTAAAAATAAAACAAATTTCTCTGTTAAATGGGATAAATTTCTTTAAGAATCATCAAATTTACATTCTCAGTAGTTGTGAAAACCATAATTTTAACTATAGAGTTATTCTGTGAGTCACGGTTGATACAAATCGTGTAGTTACACGGTTGAACACCTATCCATCTGTCTAGCAAGGAATAAATTATAGTAAACAACAAGTTTATCTGTCGGTTCTCGAGTAATGTTGACACAAGAGCAGTGCCAAAAGAGCGTTGTAAATCTTGCAACTCCTTCCAACATAATCTCCTGTTACAAACTTATCGTATATTGCTATCTACTCTATGTATACCCAGAATTACAAAACTCTTCTAAGTTAAATGAAAGTTAATCAATAAGCTATTAAAAGTTCAAACTTCATATAAAGTAACATAATATGTTAGTAAAAACTTTCTCTGGTATCCAAAATATTTACAGTTTATAAACAAAAACAATTGAAAAACTGAACAGTTGTTAACACTGTCAAACTAAACCAAATAAATATCAAATAATAAATAATATATCATAAATATTAAATAATAATAATTAGTAATAAAATCATTTTATCTAGACATGAAAAAGGAAAAAAAAAATATTTTTAACACTTTCTATATCCGGAGGTTAACTTTAATATGTAGAATGTAAACAAGAAATAATGCATCTAGTCAATAAATTAATGCTATTGCTATCAAACAAGTATCCTTAGGACTTAAACCCATTATTTTGAGAATGTTTGGCTATCTATTGCTGATGACAACAAATTATCTCTTGCCATCTTATTAACTTTTTAAGACTTTTCATGTTCTCATTAGGGAGTTAATTATGTAATGAATTTAAATCAGAGTTCTCAAACTCTTTAAGAGTTTCTTATTAGTAAACAAGAATATTAATCCTTTCAAAAATATTTAAAAAATTCGTTTTTAATTAAAGGTTAACATATTTTTCAGTTTTATGTGAGAAATGCAATTTTAATAATAATTAATTATTTTTAATTATAAAGTGCATATTTTATCAAACATTATCATATAAATCAAGATATTATTATATATTTTAATATGGGTTAGTAGTTTATCTGTTACGATAAATCGATAGTCTATATCGAGTAAAGTCATTATTCATATATTAATTATTATAAAATGTTTTTGTACTTAAGAGAATTGAGTTTCTATTATTTCTGTGACATCTTTTACCATTCTATTTTTGATGTAATTTTTTGCTATTTATTGCGTTTTATAAAATTTATGTAAGTATACGGATCGATGAATAAAAATTGGATTTTGTAAAGGAACAAATCAAAATTTATCAAAAAAGAAAAAATCAGCGTGACAAAAACTTGTATATTTTCACTAACTTGAAAACCATAGATAGCGTGACAAATCTGATGGAAATGTTGGCCTATCAATAACATTGTCAGCATAAAGCTATCGAGATCTGGGAAAAAGTGGCTTTTGAGTGAAAATTTTGACAGATTTCGCACATTGAAACAACGACATATCAGTTCAACTTTGTACGCTGAACTTTAGTGGTTTGCACGAATGAATCAAATATAAATACCTAGTTTTTACATAATTTTTAAACAATTTATTGATATTATTAATTGTTTAAACATGAATTATACAATTTTGAACTCTATGAATTTCAATGAATTGAAATAGAATATTATTATTTATTTAATATGGTTTATTGCATTATTTTTTTGTCGTACAACTTATGCTTAGAAATAATTCATGAAAAAATAAATAGACTTTATGAATATTCTGTAAGGTCATACATGAGAGAATATGTTTACAGATATTATAAACAGATGTTTTTCTGTTAATATATATGATTGAATATGTGCGAATCACGCAAATCATTTTAATAATTTGCATCTTACAAATATACAGTATTTTCATAAAATAATATTTGTTTTTCTCGTTCTAAAAAAGATAAATTAGTGATGCATTTACTGACTACAAAAACAGATTTTAATATTTAAAAAACATAATTAAATCTTGGCTATACTTCACAACATTAAGAATAGATTTTTTTTTTTTTCACTTACCTGTTCTACTGAGTTGTTATTGTAGTAAATAAGGAGAATGCTTAATAATTATTAAAGCAACCCCTTAAAGTACTGAAGAAACATCATTCCTGAAAAACTATTTTGAAATATTCTTGTAATATACGAATTTTTTTTTTATTTTTTGCCCAATCTATCATCTGGCGTGACATAAACGCCTAAGGCAAAAATTCTTTACTATCTTGAAAAACCTAGACATACTTCAAAACTGCACAGTAAAAATGATATATGTGTCCAAAACCAATCCCAATTGGCCTATTATTTGAAAGAAAAAAATGCAATCCCTCTAAGATTGCTTATCACATAGCTACCTATATCTATGTTATATATATATATAATCTTTATAAAAAATATTAGAAAAAATACTAATAAATCTTAATCCTGAACATAGTTTTGTCATTATAAACCAATTTTTGTTAGCTATTTTTAACGATTATATATAAAATAATAGCAGTTGTAATTATTTTTAACATGTTCTTAGAATTTCGAACATAAAATTGTTAATTTACATTTAAAAAAAAATTATTTACGAATAAGAATATTTTCAGCAGTTATACTCTAATTTTTATATCAAAAAAATTTTGATCAAAATACAGAAAAATTGTCAGACCACGAATTCCTATGGCTTATCGATTCTCCTAGGAAGGATTAAGAAGAAAAAATTCATGCTGACGGATAGGAATTTAAATATCACAGCCGAAACTTGCATTCAGTCCGTTTAAACATAAAATATGTCTCCTAATATCCTGCAAACTTTTTTAATGTGATGACGAGTACTAAATTTCGAATATATTTTTTTTCTGATTATTTTAATATTTTAAAATAAATTTAATATTAGGGATTTAAATTATGACATTTAAATGGAACCATAATCGATAAAAGAAGGATTTAATACCATTAAAATAAACTTAGAGTTCGATTATGATTTAATCAAAATATAAATATTTTAAACAACTATTCCTTTATACTCGTACTGTATTATTAACATTAAAGATAAAGTATTTTTTAAAATGAATTCTTTAGTTTTTAACTCGTTCTTGACATCGTTCGTATCGATGTAACTAACAGTTCGCCATTCTGGTCTATAGAAAATTCGCACAATAATTCTACACTATGCGCCCTCTACTAGAGAAATTACGAATTGTTTTATATTTCACGAATATGAAATTTTCAAAATTTAACTTAAAAAATTGAGAATTTTTTCGTTATCTCAATCGATAAAAGAAAAAAGACCGAAAAATATTGACTAAATCTTCTGAACGTTAAGTATTCATAAAACACTAGTTGCAATTTTACGAAAAATTTTTGCGAGTTTCGATAAAGATCTAAAACAAAATAATCAAAATTTTTCATAAGAAGGAATTACAGATTAAAAATATTGATAAAATTCTAGAGTTAAAATATAAAATGGGCTTAATAGAGTGTATATTACATATTCATATAATTTCAATGAATATATATAGTGTAAGTTAATTTATATGCAACTATAAAAAATATTTAAATATATTTACAATTAATTTATATATTATGAAACTAGAAGATGAATATAAAAATATTTTAAGATGTTTTAGGAACATTGATTAAATAATAAATAATTAATTTTTAATAGAAAATTATTTTAATATTTATAAATTTTTCTAAAATATTTGAATTTTTTTGAAGAGAAAAACTGCATTAAAAATTATCTTAAAATACAAAATAATAAAAAATATGAAATAAAAATTAAATTTTATATATTATATTGTTATATTTATATAAATGTAAATAAAATTTTTAAATAATATTTCAATTATTTAACTGGTTATTGGAGATAAATATTTTGCAATGTTTTTGTAGAACTATCAATATAATATTAGATGACTATTATTTGTTTTTAGAAACATAATAAAGAATTTCTAATAAATATTTAATTATCAATCTTATAGGATTTGATTTAAAATAATTAAATAAATTTATATTAAAACTTGAATAGAAGTTAATATATTCTTATGATTATTCAACATAATTAGCATAACAGTAATCAATGTACTGAATATAATGAAATAATAAAGAATTAAATACAGAGAATAGTCTGATACAATTTTGGCGATGTAAACATCATCATACTTATATAATTACTTTTACATCATAATTAAAAATTGTTAATTATGATGTAAATTTAATTATATTAAGTATTTTGTTTGAGTAATTTTTAAATTTTTTTATTTATGTAAAGTTTACATATAACAGTCTAGGTTTAATATCATCAAAGATACCGAATTAAAATTGGAAATTCTTAATTAGATCTTCGTGAACAGATTTTTTTATTATTAATTAATTAGTGAGATTACTGTTTGTCGGTTTTATCTATTATTTTTATAAACAAATCTAATATATTTAAAATAAAAAGAGGAAAAAAATATTATCCTTCTCCATTTTAAGATACCAGAAAAAAAAACATATATAAAACTCTAATTCCCCAACCTCTGATAGATTATTTAGCTTTTTTATTTTTTAAGCTTATTGATATTTTTCGAAGGTTTTTTTAAATGTACAAATAAATTTATTTTAAAATATCATCTTTTATTGTTTTAAATAGATTAAAAGTCATAAAAAATCATATAAATTCAATATACAGTACTGATAAATAAGAGTAGATATTATATAGAATTATTCCATTTATATGATTGAATCGTATTGTATGACGATGTATAATGAATAAAACATTTGCCATTCGACTAATTAATTCTTTTTTCTATAAAACTTCTGACAAATCAATTGTATAAACAACGATTGACAGTATAAATCTATATTATTATTATAATAAAAATTCCTGTTGCGTAAGTTATATATCTTAAAAGATTTATTGAATTAGTAAATTAAACTAGCCTAAAATACTATTGTTATAAGAATTAAGTTAATTGGATTTATCGGCATTTTGCTCATTTACATTTACTCCATCTATATAAATTAGTTACACAGTTTTATATCATAAATGCAGAGTTATCATATTGTTTTAATTACTTTTATAATTTATTATGTAGGCGCTCAACAGATTAATTTTCAATGGTTTTTGTAATTCTTCACACAGAGCAGTGAGATAGGAATTATTATTTTTTCTTTCTTTTTTCTACTCGGGGCTAACATTTATTATTACACTTCAACATAATTCCCTTACGTCATCTAGGGACACCAAAGTGATGAATGCGTTACTGCATTAAACACATATTAATCACGAAGTCGCCAAAAGGAGATTATGTAAGAATATTCTTCGGGAATTAAATTTTTACATGGTTTTATTTTGCGCAAAATTTTTAACTTTAAATTTTGAAAATATAGCAAAAAAATTGCCTAAATTCATAATTTAAATATAGCAAATAAAAAAAAAACATTCCTTAAATAGCTAGCTACGCTGTCAAATTAAAATATGCGATGCTATTATTAAGTAAATTATATTTTGGTATACGAAACACGATTATGTTACCTAGAGAGTGTGAAAGTTATATGCAATATGTATAAATATATATATATATATTTAATCTTTAATCAGAAAATAATTTGTACTAGGCTTATTTGGATAACTGCAACGGTTTTGTATTTACACAAGTCTTGTCGTTTTGACACTTCTATATAATTATCCTAAGTTGGAATGATAAATTAAAAATAAGCTTTATTCAGAAATTGGTCATACAATTGCTAGCATTATCATTCCTAGCACGATAAATATAACTAAGCGTACATACCAATTAATTCTTGAGTTGTCTGCAATGACAAAACTGTTCCTTCGTAAACGATTGAGAGTTAATGGAGATGGGAATAAGATAAAATGTTTGTTTTTAGATGATTTATGCCTAAAAGAAAAAAAGTTGTCAATAAAATTATTATTATTATATAGCTGTTTCGATTATAAATAATTTTTAATTAATTAATAATTATTAAGTACATCTCGAAATTAATATTGATATTATATTTTAAAAAATTGTTTATCGTTATTTTTTTATTTAAAATTTTCAGCTTAAATTATGCTTTTTAAAGAAATTTGTTTTTTTTTTTATACAATTTTAATTATGTAATGTTTATTTAAACCTGGTACTATTTCTTTATTATTACCTGATTATAACATAATATATAAACTATTGAAGAAAGGAAAAACTATCAGTTTACATAGTTACAACGAGAGTAGCCATTTTTAGTTTACAGCGACCTCTTATGCATTAGTAATTTGAAAGGAACTACAATTTAATTTAATTTTTTTTTTTCCTTAACTTTAGTTATTAAATAGTAATCACAACTCTTCATTAATGTTTAAATCTAAAAATTTAATCTTTCCAACAATACCACATTTTTATGAACTGGTTCAGTGGCTTCACTGCAAAAGGATGTATACATTTCGATAAGTGATGTATTGTAATATTGTGGAAATATATATATATATTAAGTGTTTAAGTATGCATCGAATTTATTCCAATAAACGACGCGTCGTTTATTTAATATTTTTTTTTTTTTTGAAAATTATTAAATCCCTTTATTAATTATCATTATTAATTCTTTAAATAATATCGTGCGATTTTCTTTCGAAAATTTCATAATAATAAATTTCATTTTTGTGAATATTTCGATATCACTTTTATAAAAGAAAAATTAGGGTTTTATTACTACGATTTTTATGTTATGAATAGTCGAAGAAAAAAAAAATTAAATTATATCCTGATGGCATAAATATACAATCAAAAATTCTTTTAAAAAGAGAGCGCTTTTATTATTTTTATAATAATTTTACTATGTTCATTGGAAGGCACTGTTTATTAGAATAATTACGATATAATATCGTGTACAACATTATTATATATATATATGTTAAGATGCTAAAGCAGCGGTCTGATTTACTGAAGTGTAATAGTAAAGTAAAATCTACAAAACTTTTTAATTTATAATCTAATTATAACCACTTATAGAACTATCTAGGAGAAAATAATTCTAAATTATGTTATTTTATACAGAAAACTTAATAATGTTCATTAGTCGAGTTTATAATCTTATATTCGTAAAAGTATTAATATATTATATATATATAATAATTGAATAAAGGAATTAAAAATCAAATTTAGATAACTATCCCATTTGAGACGAGTCTTGCAAATTTTAAATTTTGACGACAAACATTTGACACGATTTCAGCCGATATCTAGCGTGTTTATGCAGTCTAACGAATCGAATGTACGGTCATTAGTGTCGCTGTGATTCTTTTTAAATGTCATCACTCAACCTTTCCGAAATTCGTTAAAATCGAACGCGCTACACGAAAACTTGTTAAAGATCGTCAGAAAAATATTAAATTCCTTATTCAAAACAGTCCGAAAATATTTGAAAGTTATCCTATTAATTAATAAATATATTTATTCATTAAAAGAATTTTTTCTTTTTTTTTAAAAAAAACTTCTTTTAATCCATTTCAGAAATGAACTGCTTATTCTTCGACTATTATTAGCTTCATTAATATTGTAATTAGAAATTTAAGTGGGAATTTATTCGAGAAGCTAACGATAAGCGGAGTGTTGTTAAAGTTAATACTTGAGAGAGCATATATATACTAAGTACATACCTTTAAAACAGTTTCTAACTAGACGATTTGGAAAATTTTATTTTGAGAATGGCCACATGCCGTACATACATTCTTCAATTTACTTTCAATGATCATCTATCAAAGATTTCTGAAGTGCGGCTAAACAAAATGATAGTTAACTGGGAATACGTCACGCTTCGCGTGTCTTTTCACAAAAGAGGAAAATATTGATAATTTAGTGCAAAAAGAAGCGTCAATTACTGTTCATAATTACGACAACTTTTTGTAAACAGAATAAAATCAATTGGAAATTAGCTTTGAATTTCCATTAGCGAGATGTTCAATGATAAAATGAGAAAAGCCTTTAAACGAGAATTTAAAAAAAAAGAAAAAAAAAAGAAATTGAAATCTGCACTTTCGAATTTAATTCTGAATTAATTAGAAATTATAATTGTAACAATTTTTTTTATTATTTATTTATTTAAATACTAATTATATCGTACTCTTTAAGAACGAATTGTTACTAATTTTATCTTTATTTTTTTCCCCTAATTTATATTTGTTGAAATTTCATTTCGTCGAGCGATTTTCGTAGAAAAATCCTTTCAAAAGTAAGAAAATTTAAAACCGACCATCATCGTTTTATTTGTTCGCTGATTCTCCCCATCTATTTAGTGACTAATGACTATCATAAAGGAATAAGAAAGCTTTAGCTAGTATAATTCTAAGTTCAATTAAGTGTAGGCTAGAAATTCATTAATAAAACGAACTAATGATAAGTTTTGTTTAATTTTTTCATTATTATTATTATTATTAAATATTAATTCTTTCTTTAATTCCATAAATGGAATAGTTCGGCCACGAAATACTGATTTAAAGTCAATACTGACAGATTTATAAATTTAATTCTTCGTGTTTACACAAGATGATGCATTGCATATAAACGATTCATTTGGTAGTATATCCTATTAAACATCTAACATCTAACTACTACCTCAAATACTGAATTTAGTAAACTTACAGCTTATAAGCATAATGTGATATCCGAAAAATATTCAAGATTTTATGGTCGGTGAAGAAACGAAAATATTTAGAGTTGTAAAGAAAATATTCAGATTTAGGAAAATAATAAAGGCCGAAATATTCCGCAAAAATTGTAAGAGTTAAAATATTTCAACGATTTACTAAAAAAAATTTCTATAGAATTCTTTCTTAATTATCTAAAATTGAAATTTCAATCATTTAATTCGATAAGTGCATAAACTGCTATAGATTGCTATTAATTTTAATTTAATTCAGTCCAAATATTTGAGAATCGGTAATTCATTTAACTTATTTATGTTTTCTTGTGTATTATTTCCCTTTTAAATCGGAAAGTAACGAAAGCAAACAAAAGTATTTCTTAAAAATTTTATTAAAACGAATCTCGATCTGTATGATAACGTTCGTTTTATCAAGAGAATCATCGTGCAGTTAGGAAATTAGTTTAATGCATAAACTTTCTGTTTCTAGTCTAATCTTCAGATATCATACTGTTCCGAGTTGTTGATTTTATAATGTTGATGAATTATTTCTCCAAGATGGTTTATAAAAGAGATCAAAATTCTCTCGACTCGATATGCCAGAAAGACAGAAACAAACTTTCGCTGGAAAGTCAACTAGCATATTTATGGATAAAAATTGCGATTTGTTATTCCCTATGGAAACAATTTCATATTCTAAGGAAGTTTATCTTTGTTTCTTTAGATCCTGTTCTTTCCTACGACCGATCGATATTACTACGTGACAAGTGACGTCAGCTGCTAGGCAAGTTGAGGTCCAGAAGAGAGTGACGGGTTAAGTGCAGGGTTGGTGTCACCAATGTCTGAATAAGAAGATACATCAGCTAACTGTAGGTACGCCTCATCGTTTAATACACGAGTAGGAGGAAGTGATTATTCTTTATTACATGTCTAGAACTGCAAGATAATTTCTGTACATTTGTGATTACAATAATACAAAATTGTTCTTTTAAAAAAACAACCAATATCCTGAACACAAACTAGTTTCTTAAACAGTTGTTAATGTGAGTTATCCATAAAATATTAAAGTAATGCACCGACTTAATACCTAATTTATTGATACATAACTAACATTATCTCTCTAGAAACTTCCTCGGAGGAAAATTTAACATATGAAAATTTTCTCGTTTAACTTACATTTTTTTTTGAGAGCCGAACAAATGTTTTAATTAAAATTTTAAGCATCAAAGCTGAGTTCGGGAAAAAATTCTTTGCAAATAATAATATATTTATTGAAATAATTCGCATCGGATTTTATTTTATTTTTCAGTACGAAAAGTAAAGAAAGAGCAACGAATTTTATTAAAAATATATAAAATTATATAACATAAAAATTTTACATGAAAAGGTATTTAATTTTAAATGAATAGTTTAGAATGCAAGCAAGAAGAATTGAATTTAATTCTTTTGTATAGAAAACATTAAAATAAAACTAGAAAAAAATTTTTTTACTTGAATAAATCGCATTATAATTTTATTAGAATCAAGTTACCGTAAGAGAGTTATCATTATATGAAAAAAAAATTATATATATATGTAGTGCATTCTATTCAAATCTTGATAATGTGGAATACATCCTTAGCAATAAGCTTCGTTTACGGTTGGTTAACTAAAGTATCATTCCGATAGACAACACAGAATAGTTTCCAAATTTTGATACGTCTTTGTATCAGAAGAGGCATTTATATTCTTTCAATAGGGGGGAATTCACTGTATTCTTCCATACGAGCATACGCTAATCACTGAAAGAAGATTATTCTTCTATTTACAGCATATCTTACAATGACCGGATTCCATCAATCGTCAATTCAACAAAGAGTGGAGTCAGTGATGCCAAGACTACCGGTAGATATAAAAGAGAACCATTGCTTTAGTCGCATGATCCAGAGTGAAATCAACTGTTACCTTAGCAACGGACGACATGAGGGAGAAGTAAAACCTATTAACAATAGCTAGGGTGAAGATTCCCTGGTAGCTGGCTTCTCTTTGACACTTTCGCTTTCTATATAGCTGTTATTGGCAACTAGAACTCTCTTCCTTTGCTAGTAAACGGAAAAATCATTAGAAAATTTCTCCCTGTCACATGATATAATTGCAAAATGATATATTATAGCAGATTTACAATCAACCTAAAAATATCCATTCGCTATATTAACTTTATTATGCATTTCTGGTGAAAGTTTTCGACTTTTTTTTTTCCTTTCCACTTAATGAGCGAATTAAAAATCGCACCAACTACTTTATAATTTTAAACATTAAAAAAATAATAATAATTACTGTATTATTATTATTATTATTAAAAACTTTATAAAGTTTAAACGACTTATACTAAAAATGAAGCAATTTTTAATAAATTTAAACCCTAAGATTAAACAAAATTTCAACATAATTAACATGCTTTAATTATACAAATTTGTTTTAAAACTCGATTAATTTTTATTTACGACTAAAATAATTATGATTTTTGGAGTTTATATCGACTCTTTTAATTTAAAATTATGTATCAGGCATCGAGTTTCGTGAACATAAACGTGATATATCATATTAAAAAGCAATAAAAAGTTAAGCTGGAATATATACAGTATATATATTTAAATTTTTTTTTCTTGTTTCGGAAACGTAAGCCTTTATTCTGATATTTTACCATTTATAAAACTATAAAATCAAATTAACAGCATGATCAAAAACCTCGTTTAAACGCATTAATTAATTAAAATGAGTATATAATTAATTTTAATTGCACAAGCTTTCAACAACAGAAGCTATTTGGTAGCCATCAAGAGCCATTCAGTGCAGTTAAGTCCGGGCTTATGGTCACTAAGAATAACATCGCTTCGATAAAAACACGAGTGTAATTAGTAAAAATACTGCCTTTAATATATTTATAGAGATTTTTCAAATGTCATTCTTGTGTCTATAAACGTGTCATTCATTCAGACATCACACAGTTCTTTGACAGTTAAAAGTCGCTTTTGCTTTGTTTTGGTCTCAGAAGAATTTAACAATTACAACAAAAAAGAAAAACTGCTTATTTAAAAATTAATGAAAGACATTTTTGTTAGTAATTCAAAAGAAAATTCGGTTAAAAACTGTCTGTCATTGTTAATTTGATTAGTATATTCAAACGCGCATTTTTATTTATTTTTCTTACTTTTCAAATGTTAAAAAAAAGTTATACTTGTTAAGCAAAGAAAATTAATTAAAATTAAATATTCGCAATATTTCGTTAAATAGGTTACAGTATTTTTATATTTTTACTGAAATTATTCTAGTAAATAAGAAACATTAATTAATTATTTACACTAATCAAACAGTTAAAAATTTTATGTTTTTGTAATCAGTTAAATTTTTAATTTTGGATTTTTATTGTTAAAAACTTTCAAAGTTTTTGCAATTTTACTCTCACTTTCTTTTTTTTTTTTTTTTTTCTTTTTCTTTCCAGTTCTTAACTTAATTTAGAAAGAATTCTGAAGAAATTGAAGAAGAAAGTTGTGTTGTAAACTTAATACCATATTTTCTATACTTTGATATCTATGAATAAATTCTGTAATATTTTATTTGAGATATCAAATTCATTAAAAAAGTTTTTCAAAGAAAAAGAATATATTTTTCTGTAAAATTATAAAAAATAAACTTGTTTTGATTACTTCAAAGTGATAAGATTTTTAGAATTTTTATTTTTCTCTTCTACTCTAACATAGTCTATATAGTACGAATTAAAAATATACTTTTTAATATTTTGGTTTTATTTTATTTTTTATTGTTTTAGACAAGTCAAATCTAGTAACAACAACAAGTTTTTCATTTATTATTAAATTTATTTTCATTACGGAACTTCAGCTCTACAACTGAATTATAAATGTAAATTAAAAATCAAAAATTTTATTTAAACTTAAACAAAACTTTAAAAAGTAATCTAATATATAAGAATATGTGTACACATATATTTTTGTTTTACATTATTTAATAGCACAAAAATATTAAAACAGAATTAGTTAGTGTTATAAATAAAAATTATACATCATTAAAAAAAAAATAAATAAACATGTGATTTAGATTTTCAATTTTTAACTAAAAATAATAGAAAAATATTTTCTATGTAAAAATGTCAATGATATTTTTTTGATATTTTTATACGCAGTTTACTTATTAATTTAATGCATTTTTCATTAAACTCTTAACACAAAAATAGCTTTCAAAATACAGTATTACAAAATAGCTTGAAGTTATTTAAATTAATTAAGCTCATGAATAAAAGAGCGCACATTAATTTATTAGCAGAAGTAATTAGCATTTATGATAAATATTTTTTTAATTACTAGAAGAATTTTGTTTAATAGATTAAAAATGTTTCTAAAACAAAAAGAAAAAAAATGAAGAAGAAGAAGACGAGGTTTTGCTATTCTATCAACAAAATATTCTCTTTAAGGAAACTGCTCATAAATTATTCTTAAAGTCTAAAATATATATATATATATTCTACTTACAAATGTTTTTTTTTGGGTCAAACTTTTAATATACGTTTCCAGTTTTCACATACAGGATATTCAATACTTTCATTTCCTCTTTCATACTCAGAGGCTTGGACATTAGTCTTGATGTGTTGTCCATTCGCCGCTTCGTGCATTTCCAGCCTTTCCTTTTGACCTATCATCCATCATATTGTCTCTAGATCGTGCTTACTACATCACATTTACGTGTTCCGAATGTCACCAGAAGCACAACTAAAGAGAAATGGTGTAGTCGGCAACTGAGAAAGTCAAGGTGTTCACACAAGAAAAACTTTCTGATGAAGATTTCACGTTATGAAGATCAATAACCATATAAACTACTTACTTAACCGATGTTGTTTACTCTACGAGTGATGATGCGTATAAGAAATTATTAATATTATATAAATCTAGGCTAAATTATAAAAATATATATAATTTTTTTTCTCTTTTATTGATATAAAACCGAAAACAGAAGAGCAAAAACTTTATTGACTTACAAATCAGTTAACTAATGCCGAATGTCCATCAGAAGATTCCATAATTCATTTTGTTCGGTTCGGATATTATCGTTTTTTCTGGTTATCAATTTTTGGAAGTAATCTGTAGGTTCATAAAGATCACGTGTCAAATTGAAATAACCATTTCAAGTACAGTTTAGAATAAGAGGGAAAAAACAAGAGAAATATTACAATTCTTAGAAGAAACTCGATTGAGGTTGGTACAGATTATCATCTTGTAAAATCCGAAACAATCTCTTGAATATTTTATAAAATATACGAAATGTTAGATTTTTTTTTAATTAAATAAGTAAAATATATCTACACAAACTTTAAAAAATTAATAAAAGAAAATAATTCTTTCAAAATCAGCACGAAACATTAATTTACAAATTATGTAAATGGAATGCATTAAAAGTTTTTTATTCAGAAACTAAATCTTAAATGAATAATAATAAAATAAAAAAAGTAGAAATACTTTTAGTTATTTAATTTGATATTTATATGTTTAAATAAAAATAAAAAAAATTGAAAGCTTTCATCAAACGGAATAAATAAACAGAGATTAGTGGAAAATATTTAAAAATAGAATTACTCAAAAATGTTAAGTACAAAATATGAATATCCATAGGGATACGTTATTTCTGTGCATTGAAAATAAAATACGATTAAAGTTTTCATTTAATAATAAATAAATAGTAAAAGAAAAAAATATATACAGACTGGCTAGAAAATTATTGATTTTTTACAGTTCCATAATTAGAAGTTGTACTTCAGGAATAGTATATTAAAATATGCGATACATCCATAAAATATCATTCTGATAAAACAACTAAAGAACATCTTTGTACAGAGAATAACACTTAATCGTAATTTAGGAAAAACTATTCAGAAGCACATTATTTAATCCAACCAAATTGCTTTTTTTTTACTCCGTTCTTGACATCATCTCTTTCATTCTAATCAACTGTCTTGCTATAAAGGACAAGCAAATGAGGACCATTATCATTGTCTACTCTATTCGAGCGGCATCGTGTCGTATTTTAAGAAATGATTGCAATTTTTTCCTCCGATGTTGGTGGTATATACTATTTATTATGCATTCAAGAAAAAATCCTAGGTGTCTTTTGGCATATATTATTATAATAGTTACATTAATTTTTTTCGGGGGGAGCAAGAGTAATATCAATGTTTTGTATTCTGTCTACTTATTTTTTTATCCCCTTTCCTAAATGGCGTATTCGACTAACAAATAACTATGATACATGATTGAGTTAGAACACAGCAATGTAAATCGTTCGGATTATGAATGGTGACTGTTATAGTATGACACTCTCTCTGGGACAGAATGCAATAAGTAAAATGACTCTTCCTGCAGAGTAGTTTCAGTCTACGAGTTAGGAATTTATTAAATTGCTCTGCAGACAACTCGAGTCAGCTAAAATGAAAACAGAACGAGTCATTGCTGGATTCCAGATATGATGGAAACTAAAAGATAGCTTAAAGGACGGTCTTTGAAAATTCTTAATAATAAATGTAGCAATTTTCAAAACCATAAAATAAAAGTTTATAACTTTCACACACACACACACACACACACACACACACAACTGTTACTACTGTACTATATAAAATATACCAATATTAGTTCTTGTAAAAAATAAAGAAAAGAAACACTGCTCAAATTTAGATACTGCATAAATATTTTTGTGTTAATAAATTGAAAATTTTAATTATCATCGTAATGATTAAGATATATTAAATAATAGCAATGAACATTTGTATGCCATAGTTAAAAATCATAAACAAGATTGTTCAAATAGCTTATAACCTTGGAAATAACACGTAACAATGGAATGTGATGCAATATTGGGCCATGACGTAAGGTACATTTGTGTATCTAAATGTCAATAATGGGCTAAGATATAACAGTTGTCTTAATACAAATATTACCAATAGAATGCAACATAATAATGGGATGAGTTCAACAATAAGTTCTGACGTAACTCTATATTTCCCCTTCAACAATCGTCTATGATGTAACAATTTATTTGAACACAGTTTGATGTATCAATAGCATGTGACGTAATAATATGATGAAATGGAACATTAGTTGTCATGTAACATTAGGTTATCTGTCCAACAATGGGTTATGACGCAACAAATGATTGAACACAATAACAAATTGATGTACTAATGGCCTGTGACGTAATAATACAATAAAATGCAACAACATATATTAGATAATACTAGATTTTAGATAATACTATACTAGGTTTTTATAATACTATAGTATACTACTATAATAATACTAACTATATAATACTACTATAATACTATACTAGGCTTAGATAATACTAGGTTTTTAGATAATACTAGATTATCTGTTCAGCAATGGGCTGAAATGTAACAGTTGGTTAATACATAGAATAATGGAACGAAATGCCGCAATGGATTGCAATTAGTATAAATAATAGCAGTTATTTTTCAAAATTTGTAGATGTCCTTTGTTTATAGGCCTACATAACTTCAAGAATTTAAAAGTAATTCAGTTGATTTAAAACATAATTATTATTTTTTTTTCGGCTAGTTATTGAAAACAAATGTTTACAATTTTCCTTTTATCACTTTCACACATAACTGCACTGCATATAGAGCAATATATAGATTAGCAATAACAGTTCTTGTAAAAATAAGAGGAAGAATTAGATTGATGTATTATTCCAAACTTTTCGCATAGATAAACTGAAAATTTTCATTTATAACCGACACCAATTATAAAGCTTCGAAACTGTGAATCGTTAACGATATTATCTCCGCTATTGTAGCTTGTGATTCTCGTTTCAATTGAATTTCAGCATCTGTAATAAATTCAGAATAATTGTGCAGCGTGTTCGTAATAAAATATAAAAGTAGATAACTTCATAATGGAAAATTTTTCTGCCGGTTGGTTCTAGTTCAATATGTTACTTATCCAGCTGTTTCTATCTCGAGTAAATGTTATTAAAATTTCTGAATTTTTGAGATTTAAACGCTATTTCAATCAAAATAGATTTGTTAATCTTTTTAAAATGTTACCATCGCATGCGATTGCTTCATTAAGAAGTTGTTGCAATTGGCGTTTTTCAGAAAAATAGAAATGTTGATTAAAACAGAAATTATAATAAAATAAAACAACGTTTCCTCGTCTTAATGGATGTATCGATAATAAATTACTAAAGTGATAAAAATTGCAACAACTGGAAAACAAAAGGCAAAATAAGAGTAAAAAAAATAAAAAAATAAAAATAATAATATAGTTTCGACTTAATTAAGAACTAGGTTTAAAATGATAGTACGAGTATCATTATTAAGGTAGAGGCACTCCTAATTACCAATTGGGTGACACGTGAACTTTCGACACTGTCCCTTGCCTCGGACGTCATTAATCAAAGGACCAGCAGCACTTGACTGAAAATGTTTGGACCACAATCCCTCCTTCCCTGCTGACGTGCCCTGAAAGTAAATTCAATTTACAGGATGTATTGAGTCAATCTTTCGTCGCTTCTATGCCTTTTTTTTGGATCGTCTCTATAAAACAGAGTTCAGCGGGTGGCCTGTTGTCAAAAATCTTACAACTTGCCACCTGTGGCTTACGTAAAACTGAAACAGTAAATAACTGTTAAAAATTGTTGGGTATTTCACTTCAGACTCAATTTTTATCGAAAAAATTAATTTTGATCGAATAAAAAAATTGTGATAAAATTTTATTGTCATCGCTTGAAACGTCAATTTTTTCAACTTTAAAATGATTTTTATAATTGAGTTTTTTTTAATATATTTAAAATGAATCAATCGAATTCTAACTATTCAAATTTTACAAATTTCTCACTTTAAAATTCATTTAATAAAATTTAAATATTCCGTCAAAATCGGTTAAATTAGTATAAAAAGCAAAGATAAATATTCAAGAATAAACATTAAAATATAAATAAAACTTTTAATCTATGATAAATAAAATTAAAGACTTTTTTAAACCTTTCCATTCAGTTGAATAAATCTTTCATGTGAGATAAAGTTTCAAAGATATAAAATTTTTAAAATTTTGTATGACAGCCATTTTGTAAAATGGAACCTATAGAAAATTCAAAATTGGCAGTCGTACAGTGTGGATAAAAACGAATTAGCTTCTAAATTTTGATTTGCTCTTCAATGTTTTTTCCTGAAATATTTTATAATCTAAAAAATTGACAAACGGAAAAAATAGTTATACAGTATATAAGGCAAGTGAAATATAAAATGCTGTATATATCTAAAATCCTTTTAAAAGACTATATCATTTTTCACATTACTGCCGAGGTTTTGAATGGCCGCCATCTTATAACGAGACCACATAGGACCTTCAAAATTAATAAGCAAATACGTCAGATAATAAAAAATGATTATCTGAAATTTGAATTTTCTGCGATGCTTGGTTCTCGAGATACTTTGTAAATTAGACAACGGCAAACTAAATACCTAAGTTGTGGCCATTTTTTTTATTAAAAAAATGCTAATAATTAATAAGTATATCTCTAAATTATTTTCTTTCTATATTAAACAAATTAAACAAGCTTTTTATTTATATTAATTTCATTTAATTAGAAATTTTTATGAAAGTTTTTAAAATTAAAATCATCATTAATTTTACTGAATAAAAATCATTAAAAAAATAAACAGTCCTTGATTTTTAAAATTTTGAATCTGAATGCATTGGCAAGGAATATTTCTAGAATCATATTTTTAGGAAAGATTTAATCAAGTTATATAGTAATTACCACATGGCAAAACATGTTTATAGTTTCTCAATGGGAATTATAAACTGCAAGTTTAATTGTATGAGTTTAGATAGAGTTTTCTGAAAGACTTTTCAGTCTCTTAAGATCTAAGTTTTCGATGCTTAACTGCAATATATCGGTGGTAATTGAGTGAACTCTTTTAATTGAATTAATCGTATTTAATTCCGTTCTAGTCTGCACTGGTTATTGCAATATTAGCCATCTGTTTCTCTTCAAACAAACTCAGTGTCACAAATCACTGCTTATAAGACATTGAACTTTATTGAATCTTTCGCTCATTTAACTGAACTCGCAGATATTAAAATTTAACTTGATAATAATTT
>WUQG02407262.1:0-16714 GCA_011317285.2 Androctonus mauritanicus
TAAAAGTGTCAGAGTAAATAAGAGCGCTAGACTTGGCTCTCATGATATCTCACAATTTTTTACAGATAAAGAGGCACCAGACTTGGCTACATTGTTTACATGAAATGTTTTTGATGGGATTTCAATTCTTTTGTGAGTAGTCTGTCTTTTCTTGACTTTGAGTTCTTTTTGGACATCATCTTTGTTTATTATTTGTAGAATAGAATAACAATTAACGTTGCCGACAACAAACGAGGGAACATCAACGTAACTGTAGCTGTGAATGCGGATTTTCCGGATTTTTTAATTTTTCCTTTCTTTGTACCTTAAACACTATCTTTATCCCAAATTTCAAGTTTATAGGGCTGCTAGAAGTACCATTGGTTTTTGATGATCGGTCAGTGTCAAAAAAACGAAATTTTGAGTACATATATCTTTTGAATTAGAAAAGATACAAGTGTGAAATTTAGAGATTTCATTCCGTTTAACAACTACTCTAGATAAAAAAAAATTTAAGGTTCTTGGGCAACTCCAACACAAAGATATGGAGGTGTCAAAAGTACCCTGAGTTGTTTTCAGAAAAGGATGGTACGGCTGTGCTTGCTCGACTTGGCGGGAGCACTGCCATGCCCCCAGATATGATCCTGCCTCACTCCCAGGAGTTTATGGAATTCTAGCATTTGATAATGATTTGAAACAAAATGTGAAATACATAGGTTACACAGCCAAGTCTTTGAATAAAAGAATCAAAGAACATAAGAAAGACATCAAAAAAGCAACAACCACAACAGCACTGGCACAAAGAGCTCTAGTCTCTGACATGAACATGAAATGGGGAGAAGCAAAGCTCTTGCATAAGCAAGAGGACCCAAGAAAAGGAAAAATTGCGGAAGCAATTGCCATTTATAACAGCAGGAACTCAACACCAAGAGCTATTAATAAGACAGACCCGTCGTGTATAAGTAATGCATGGAAAGCATGTATGAAAGTTAAATAACAGTTTTTTCCGAGTATTATTTATATACATCCTATGAGTTATGGTTTTTAATATACTATAACAGTGTAATTTATATAGCATTATATTCTGTATTAATTTTGTCTTTGTTTTTATTTTTAATATTTATTTTTAGTTGCGATTTGTTACTATAGTTACTACAGTTATAATTTCTTTGACGTTCTATGGAATTAGTTTGTATTTGAGAAGCTGAGGATGATTGAATAAATCAAAAGCGCTTCTTCTAGCAATTTGTATAGTGTGTATTATATATACAATTCCCTGCCAAAATGCTTAGTTACTTAGTTAAAAAAAATCAGTAAGTCAAGAAACCTTAAATCTTTTCTTGAGAAAATTAAATAGAAATCATCCTTGAACAACTTGTTTCAAATTATTGAATATAAATGGCATCTTCTTTAGGTTAATATTCTTGGCTTATAAAAAGAATTCAGAAATGATATAAAACTATATATCCCATAATCTTTCTTGCTCTATCTTATTACATAATAATATTTATATATCATGTTTAAACATCAATTTAATATTTTGCAGATAATATTTTAAGTTTTTTAAATCAAAATTCAGTTTGTATATATTGAACTATATAATTTGCAGATATAATATATACTTTATTTTATTCAAAGTAACTATCAATAATTAAAATTCAAGGATATATATCTATCAAATATATCCACAAAAGCTAGTGTCATCAAAAATTTCAATTCCTTCTTCTATGAAAGCTTCTTCCAAATATTTTATTATAATAGACTGTATCTTATTTTTAAGATTTTGAAAAATTAATTAATGTTTAAATTGCTAAATTTATGAAAAATATATTAATCATTACATTAATAAATTAAATCATAAAATAATATAATTATTTTTATTTGCAGTTTAAAATTATTTATCATAAATTTAATTCGATTAATAAGTTGCTAATTAATTCTTATATTATGCAACTTAATATAAGAAATAAACTATACAATTTTATTTATTTCTCTTAATCTAAGATTGAAATTTATCTCTTAACTTTAATTGACTTTTCAAGATTAAGTGAAATTATAAAATTAAGAATTGATTAATTGGTTAGAAATATAGAAATAATGATATAGTAAGCATAAGAAAAAACAAGGAAGTTATAATAAAAATAATTCAATCATCATCTAGTTTGCTTAAAGTAACATATCAAAATATTATTTATACAAGTTTCTATTAAAATTTTTCTTTAATACTTACTGAAGGACTAATAGCTGACTGAAGATTATTTGAAGTATCATTCATATCAATAGAACCACTATGGGAATGAACAAGACTGGATCGACTGGAACTCCGAGGAGAACGAGCAGCTAATAAAGCCATTGAAGGAAAATCATATTCTTCTTCTTCAATTGGTTTTAAAAATTCTAACTGTGGTCTTTCTGATGCAGCTGCTGATTTTGCTTCTTTATATAACTCCTAAAATATTTTTTTAATCATAGAATAATTAAATATTATTTTTAATAAATGAATATTTATATTGTATTTAATGATATAATGTCAATACAAACTACATGCAAACAAGACATGATAAATAACAAAGAAAAAGGAGAAAAACAAAAGCAAAATTATTGTATACAAATTCCAATAAACAAGAGAATATTCATGTATATGTAATTTCATCAAAAAATAGAGTCTAGAATAGTAGATAATTTAAGAAAGAAACAAATCTAAATTATAGAAATGATCATTTATTGCCTTTTTATAAGAAGTGATGAGCACATTATGGATAGCAAATTAATGTAAAAAAATATGTTTAACTATCTTATCATATAATTATAATTTGAAAATTTATAATTATAAGATATATCATATCTTATAATTATAATTTGTGATGTTAAATAGAATTCACTAATACAATAGATTATGAAATTATGATTAAAAAGCTGTCTTTATTGAATACAATTTATTATTCATTTTTAATTTTCAATGAATTTTGTCATATATTTTGCATTTTGCTGAAACTATTTGTTTTTATATTAAACTATATTTGAAAAGAATAAGCTATTTCATCTAAGATATTACCAAATGAATAATTAGGGATCAACTGTTGATTTGGCAGCTGCATTTGCATTGTCTAAGATCTTTTGTATCCAGATATTCTAAAGAAATTCTGCAATTAAAGATATTCTAATATTTGCAGAATTTAAATATTCTAATAGAGAGGAAATAATTCATTGACTTTTAAATAGTATTTATATATCTCATGGAAACTATTTATTTAACATATTGATAGAATTTCAGTTATTCTATGTAATATAATCTTTTTCCTCATCTTTTTAGTTTGAAGATATCTTTAAAAGATAATTAAGATTTGAAAAAGATTTTGGAAAGCAGGACTCATAAACTACCTGTACAGATGATCTTCTATTCTTTCTTCAATCAGAAGATCTGATCTTCTGAAACAAGTTTCTTATATAATATAATGACAAAATTTTATAAAGTTGAAATTTTAAAGAAATTCAGAAAATTTTTCAAAATTAATTTTTTTTTTATTTTAACATAAATAGAGAGTTTCTAAATAATTTTAAAAAACATAACTCTGTGATATATACTTGTAGAATCAAAATAAATTTTATTTGATAATATAAAATGAATTTTAAAATAATTTAGTTTTATTAGATAGAAAGATGAAAAATTCTAGATATGCTGTTCTTTCAAATAACCTCACATTTTGTCTATTCTCTGATTTTAATCAACTTTAATAGTATTATAATTCGTTAGACTATAGTATATCTGAAAATTCCTTCATGCTATAACACTTCATACTTTTGTTTAACATTTTGTTCTATTATTAAAGTTATATTTTCTCATATCAAAAATATATATTTCATTTTTTATATAAAAAGGCTGTACAGTGAAGCTGTTTTATATAAAAAGGCTGTAAGTGATATGAACAACACAAATTGTAATTTTTTGTTATCTTTAACAGTAAATTTATATTTGAAATTATTTACTTTAATGCAATTTGTTTAATACTGTAATTTAATTAAGCAATATGCATGCGTAAATATTATATAGCTAAAATGCAATAATTACACATTTACATTTACAAATTAATAAAAAAATATATTTTTTTGAACTTAATTAAATTATAATTATTAATATAATTTTTAATACTTTAGAAGAATTGAAATGATTAAAGCACTACTTGCAGTACGGGAACCACACACATATTTTTTATTTTAATTGAACAAACGTTTTTGGCTAATCGCCATCATCAGGTTCTAACAGAATATGATTTTTAAATACGAACATAGAATCGAATATCAGAATTTGTGGTGTGGTTCCCATACTGCAAGTAGTGCTTTAATCATTTCAATTCTTCTAAAGTATACAGGGTTTAGCAGTCAAGTAAATTAATATTATTAATTTTTAATATTAAAGTTTATAGAATTTATTTCATAAAAAAAATGATTACCTGAGCTCTTCGTATATTATCTAGCCAATGTTTAGATTCATTGGTATATAATAAAAATGCAGTAGTAGCTACTCTATATTCATTCAAGTACACTACTGATAACCCACTACCATCTTTTAATTCTTGCATTACTAAACGGTCAACAATATATGGCTGACGAATTACTCTGACTTTATCACCTTTTTTCCCAGTTGATTTGCAGATTAATAGCATATCCGTAAAGAGGAAACATTGTACATCAATTTGCTGTAAATACAGTAAAATATTTTTTAAATTTTATCAAAAATTCAGAACTGTAAATAAATATAAGATAATGTTGCAAATCTGTTAGGCTTTTCTATAATATTATAAAAGATTTATAATTTAACTTTATAATTAAAATATATTTATGTTAAAGTTATATGATGTTATAACATTAAAATAAACATTATATTATAATATAAGCTTTTTAGTTACTATAGTTACTAACCTAATTATTATTTCTAAATATATAAATATTGAATAAAATGACAAATCATTCACAAACATTCAATAGTTATTATTTTATAAAGTAAATTGGTAATAATAATAGTTAATAATTAATTATATATAATATAAAATACAATTATTAAAATATTGCAGACTTAACAGTTCATGCTTTATATATTAGTTAAAGAAAACTAATCTTTATCATAATATTCCTACTGTTTATTATTAATATTTATACAATATAAAATCAAAAAATATGAAATGATATAATATAATTGGTAACAGTATTATTTATATATTGTTAAAAGATAAACTAAAAACAACAGAAGCTATAAGAATCTAAAAAATGCTTTAATAGATACAGTAATCCCAATTTAAATTGCCTCAAATTATGCCATTCTTCACTTATGTTACCTTAGATCAAATTTATTAATCAAACTGTACAAATTCATTTTTATATTGTAGAAGTTATTGTACGTATTCATAAATTGGTATTTAAGCTGCAAGTAATTTGCAACTCACATACATATAAATTATCCTCTTATCTCTAAACATCTATCTAATTCAATCTAACAATCTAAGACTCAATTTAATCATGAATCTTCTGGGTGAAAGCTCAACTATTACTGCCAATTTACAGTAAAGTATGAGTAAGTTGTGTGGAAGTATGCTGCAATTCTTCCTGGAGGATTTGGGATCAATTCTGGATACTAAATATTCAGATATTTTCAAGAAAGGTATAAACTCAGTTTAGTGAATGCTCCATATTTCATTTTATGACTGATCCTACCATAGATATAGGCAGCCCATAGTGAATGTTGGAATAATCCCATCTATTATTATTGAATTTGGAATAATCCCATCTCTTATAACATCTCCTCCAATATACCATAAGCAAAATAAAACAAAAAACTTGATTATAAGCTGTAATGTACTGAATTGCTATCATTGTATTTCTGTTACTTAATGCTACCTTATTTTTTCCTATCAATTATAGACATTATAAGCTGTTATCATTACAGGTATGGGTGGCTTAGAATGAGCAATGAAATGTCTTGCCACTTAGTATCCAATAGAATGAAAAGTAGTATAAAATTTAATAGAAAAAAAATCATTGAATGATTTTTGGAAAGTCTTCAATACTGTAAAGGCAGCAAGAATTATAGGAGACTCATAGACAGAAGCCACAAGTCACTTATATCATTCCAGATTGGAAATGGATTTGGATACCATTTCCAAAAGTTGAAATGAAGTTTGTCACTTTTATAACAACAAACTTAATTTGAAAGTTGATTCATCTAAAGATTCCAGATGATTATTGATTATAGGTTGAATACAACAGTTCCCCAAATATATAAAGAATTTTCAATACTAAATTATATTGAAATAATAAGCTCATCTCATTAAAGATTTGAAATCTTCAACTCTCAATGCTTCTTGAAAAAAGTTATGGCCAGATATTGTTATTACAGCAAATTTTTCAACTTCATTAGAAACAGATGTAAATCGTGTAATAGCTACTGGGCAAAATATTGGCAGAGAGGGATTTGTTAACCTGAATGAGACAAATATCACTGAATTAATTAATTATAACCAAGATATTGATGAAACCAAATTAATAGAATTAATATATTGTTCTAATTATAGTAACAATAAGGAAACCTCATTCCAGATTTTTTATGAACAGCAGCAACATCCAAGTTTAAAGCAGGATGCACAAACTGCAGTCCTCCTTTGATTTGTTAGAGGCCTGCCTCACTATGTGTATTTTGACAAATTAGACAATCAATGAAATATTATTTATAGTTTTGAACAATGCATTTTCAAGTAATATTTTTCTTTTGAAATTATTTTTACAGTGATTTGATGATAATTTTTTAAACAATAAAGGAAAAATCATATTTGTAATAATAAACATTTTTTATTTTCACTATATTTATGTATGTAAAATTGATAATTTAAAAAAATTGTATATGTATCAATAATTGTATCAGTTATGTACAGATAGCACTACTACATAACTGATGAAAATTTACAATCAATTTTGCATTTGGCTACTACAAATAACAAACTGAATATAAAAAAAATTGTTAAATCAATGTAATGCCACACAATCAACTAAGAATTTTTTATTTACTTTTGATTACATTTCTTTGTAACATGTAATTAATAAATATGATGATATACAACTTTTGTGGTTTTTTGATAGCGCTCCTATAAATTACAATGAATCTATGCAGCCCTTGATCTTAACAAGTCTGTGAATCTTTGGTTTAGAGGCTTTAAATAATAGGTTAGAAATAACCAAAATGCTTGAAACATGTTTTATAAAAATTGCTCCATTAACAGAGTATTCTAAGGAATTTAAGAGAAAATTGAATGATTCTCTATATTCATATTTTTAAGCTAAAAATAATCTGGGAAAAAAATTGTGTTTAAATAATGAAAATAATAAAGGTGAAACTATAGACTCTTCCAGTGATGATGAAATCTGTACAGCCATTATTAGCAAGATGATGTCATTGGAACTTATTTATTGAAACTTCTGATAGTGAATAAATGTTAAATAGTATAGTATTTTAATTTTAATTAAAAGGTGAATAAAAATATTTTCCCATGATATCTTTAAATGTAAAGGTTTATAAAAAAAAATAATATGCACATCTTTTATAATTATTAGCATCACTGTGTATATATAAACAATATGTAAGTGTTTATATTTCTAAACAAAAAGTCAAAAAATATGTCAAATGTTAAATTTATCCTATACGTCATATGACACTGTTTATAGCATTGTACAAGTACTATTCATAATTTTTTTGTTGTGTTATATGAATTTGCATTATAGGGAACACATTATATAAGAGCTTACTATATTGCAAGCAAAAATATTAGATTCATTTTGCATGTTTTTATTTCATTGGAATATTTTTAAATAGTGAAATAATTCACTGTTTTACCAATATTCTTTTATAATTAGAAACAAAATTCTTAGAATAGATTGAAATATTTCAATAAGTTGATTTTATATTTCATATTATTTATAAATGTATAATGATTTAGAAAAAAAAATGAAGAAAATTTAGACTTCTATTTTTAATTGAAATATTTTATAATTTAATAATAAATAAATTATTTACTTTGCTTGAAGGTGGATCTTTTAATTTGAAACCAGTTCCTTCTAACAGTAATTGCCTGCTCTGTTGGTTTCCACATCCAGGCATTTGACATGTTAGATCAAGGAAACAATTATCTTTTATAATCTAAATAAAAGCAATTAATAATTAATTTTATTTTTTAATTCTTTTTAGATAACAACATATAGTATTTTTATCAATAAGTAAAAATTTTTAAATTCTTGTAGAATTTGCAAATTTTATTTAAAAAAATTCTATTTTTGTTATCATTAAATCTCTTAATCTTTATTTTTAGAAATGCTTAATTTTCATTAATAATAACTTACTTTTTCAAGTTCATCATTATTACTCTCAATTGAGAGAGTTTATAACTTTCAATACGGCCAATTATAGATGCAAGGCGTTCTTGCTCATGTCGTTGACGAAGTGTCGCATCAACTCCACAAACAAAATTTTCAACACATTCATTCTATAGTTTTAATTTTTTTAATTAAATATATATATATATATTAAAATTAAAACTTATGATGAATTTAAAAATGAGATTATTTTTACCATTTCTAAAAGAGCTAATTTATGATCTTCATTATCAGTCTTTTTATGAATAACTTTTAATAATAAAGAATATTTTGTTAACCTCTGCATTGGTTTCACTAAAAGATCTACAAGACGTAAACGTTCACAGTCTTTTTGAGTTTCACACCACTGAAACAGAACAGAGTTAATAGATTAAATTTTAAGACAGAAAAATAATGAAAAATAATGGATTTTAGTACAAAAATAAAATTACTGATTTATCATTTCAAATTTTGTTCTATATTTATCTTTTTAAAATTTCCCTGAAAATCTTATAATAGAATTATTTATACATTAGAGTAATTATATTTGACAAAATATTTATATAAACTATGATAATGCTTTTTTAAAACTTGATTTGATTAAGAAAAGCATTCGGCTTATAATTATAAACAACTTTTAATAATAATATTACATATTAGCAATTTGAATTAATCTGGTATTTAAAACTGTCTTCACAGTTTTATCCTTCAATACATTATATTTTTTATGTTTTATATACAGCAATTACAAAAATAATTGCATCATTGGATAAAGTAACATTTTGTTAAATATTTCTATATGAATTCTTATCTTTTTCTATAATGAAAGCATTTCTAATTTATGACTGCACATTTTTATTTAATAATACTATGCAGATCAGTTCACAATGATATGCTGTTTTCTGAAACCATTATTAAAAATCTGTATTTTATTAAATTACTAAAAAATCAATTTTAACATAATATTGAATTTTGATTTCTTAAAAATTATTAAAAATATGATTTTTAAAAAAATGTTTAAAATGTTTATTGGTAATTGTCAAAATTGAAATTTTACGTAAGATAGATTAAAATTTTGGATTAAAAATCTTGTTTTCATTATAGCTTAAGCTTCATTGTATAATCCTTTGTAATATCCAAATTTATAAAAAATATTAATTTTTTTTAAATATAAAAATTACTTACAGCAACATAAGCTTTAAATAATTCTGAATCTTTACGTCTTTCCTTCACATATTGTAAACATAAATCTTGTTCAAGGCAATATTTAATGTATGGTTGAAAAATTTGATCAAACTGAAAACAGTAAAATATGTTATTCCATTGTTTATTTTATATTTATTTATTCACTTATATTGAAAATTTATTACCTTTAAAAATCCTTCTTTCATAATTATAGGATTTAATGGTTTTCTAGATATTCTAGTTTCATTTACCATTGGTAAAAGATAATCAATCCAAAAATGATGATTTGATTCAAAAACTTCTCTAATATTTCCAAAAATTTTCTCTGTCTCAATCTGTAAAATATTCATAAAATAAAATATAAATATGAAAGAATTACTTATACTTATTTCATAATATCACTTAATAATTAACTTAAAAGTTATGTAAAAATAATAAATTGTTTTTAATTTATTCAATATTTTTAAATAAAACTTTCTTCATGGGGATTTCATCTGAGACATTTATACATTATTATAATAGAGTTAAGAGTTTATCTGGTGATCAATTAATCACATAATTTTTAAAGATATAAAATTATTATTACAGATTGTTCTTTAAAATTTTCTAAATTAAGAACAATAAATAATAAATATTAAAAATAATTTATTTATAATTATTTCAGATGGAAAGAAAATAATGAACAAAATTATATTCTAAGTTTATACTACTCTCAAAATCCAATAAATTCTAGCATCTAATAGCAGTTTTAACACAAAAATATGCATTAAACTGCTATTTGGTGCTAGAATTTATTGGATTTTGAAAATAATTTAAATATAAGCAAAATTAAGTAAATAACTATTTACACTACTTTTCAGATAATAAGATATTATAATATTATTATTAATTCAAATCAAAATATTAAAATTTAAGCTAATCTATAATATTGCAGAATATAAATACTTAAATATTTAAAATGTATTTTTTTTTTATTTCTTGATATTTATTAATAAACAATTTAAAAATAAATTTATTTTTATTTAATTTTAAGTAATAATTATTGTATACAAATTAATTAAATTATTAATTTTTAGTTGAATAAAACATAAAAAATTGAGGATTAATAGATTGAGAACTAATAGATTGTCCATAACAAATATTTTGATTTGTATTAAAATTGAATTATTTTAACACTCTGAGAAAATCAGTCTTTTATGGAAATTTCTTGTTGGAAGCAACAAAATTTATTAATTTCAATTTATAATCTTCTTCATGATTAATAATTTCCATATTTAAGAAAATTTTTCAAACAAATACTCATTTAATAAATTGTAAATTCCTATATATTGTAATTTATAAAAGAAAAATAATAAAAGACAACACAGAAAAATAATATATTGAACATATTATTTAATATATATATATGCTTAATAGAGTAAGTGAGTAATGAAAATTCCTAGCCCTAATCACTAGATATATAAACTTTAATTTTGGCATGGAGCTAGCATTTAGGTCATATCCAAAAGAAAAAAAATCCAAAATCCCAAAACTTTTTATTTTAACATCTCAAAAAAATTGAAAATTAAAAAAAGAATATTGTTATTGATAGATGAAGCAATATTCTTTTAGCAGTTTGATTATTTTAAAAATAAAATTTTTATTACAGTGGTATTTCAACTTACGAACTTAATTTGTTCCTGGTCACAGTTTATAACTCAAAAAGTTCATATCTTGAAACTAATTTTCCATTTTAACTTATGGGAAATCAATTAATCCATTCTTGGATTTAGAAATTTTGAAAATAATAAAAAAATATGCATTTGTGTACAATTATTATTTTTATTTTTGAAATCTTTGGTTTACATGTATAGAATTCATTTTTTTTTTTTTTATTTAATGGAAAATCAATTTTCTTGTGACTGGTTTTATAGTTCAGTTTTTGATTTGTTGCCATCTGTTGCTTCTTTTTGTTCTCTTAGGCATCTTCAGTTGCTTCTTTTTGTTCTCTTAGGGTTTAATTTATGTCATGAGTTAAAGCCCAAGAGACAAAAAGAATTGCAATTATTTTCTAATTAGGTACTAGTTATATTCAATTCTTTGTTAACTCATGTCAAGTGTTAAAAATTAAATCAACAAAAATTCAATATAAGTAGTAATTATTATGTAGATTTTTAACAGTATTACAAACAAGCAGTCTTTATCACATTAACAATTATATATGCATATTTCAAAAAATAATTGAGATATTTTTATACAAACTTATAGAAAATATTTTACAAATATAATATTAAAAAGCATCATAGTTTGTATCTCAAGAATAAGTTCATATCTACAGGCCAAAAATGGGATATGAAAATAGTTCATATCTCAAAAAGTTTATGTAGAGCAGTTCATAAGTAGAGGTACCACTATATTACATTTATTTTTATTATTAGCCTTAAATTATTTAATTTCTTTGATTTTAAATACTTAATTTATTATTTAAATTAAAAACTTAATGCCTTGATGAATTAAAATTAACAATCTTCACAGTTTATTTGTCAGTCAGGTTAATTTTGACATCTTTTGTCATGAGTGATTTGTGATTTCTATTTAAATAGCTCCTTCTAAGCTTAATCCTTAATTTTTGACAGCTATTTTTAGAATAATTATTAATATGCAATAATAATAACAACTTTCTTTCTAATATGATGATTCAATTAAAAGCATTTCATATATAGAGAGTATTTTTCTGAACCCAGTTGGTTGAGATTCAGACAAACTGCCCCATCACCAGACAGGAAACTGAAACTGTTCATTAGGTGAAAATCATAAAAAGAAAACTCAACTGTTATTCCAAATTTTAAAAATTCATAATCAGTTTATAAGTTTGAAAAAGTCATCATCATATTATTACTCTATTAAATGTTAAAATATTTCAGAAACATTAAGATAAATGCATACTATAATATAGTAGTTATGACATGTAATAACTTTAATTTTGGCTTACCTGATTAATTTATTTATCAATATAATTATCTTTGTCTAACTTTATCGATGTTGTAGTTTATAATTTGAATAATTATTCTGGTATCAGATTTATTTTGTAATTAAAAAATGAAGCATTAAATTGTTCTTCTTTATCATTTGATTTTAGAAATTTATTAATTTAAAAAAACTTTTTATAGCAATATTGGTAAGTCAATTTACATTATTGATAAACAAAACAAAAACACAATAAAAATTTATTGATCATTTTGTAATATCTTGTTGTTAATTTGATAAATGAGAAAATGTTTTTAATACATGTTAAAAAATATTAATAAAAAATACTAATAATAAACATTTTCTATGAAGCAAAAACTTCAATTGATAATTAAAAACAGATTTTAAAAAATCTTTGAAAGCTGAATCTATTATTTTTTCTAAAGCCCACTTTCCAATTACTAAATGGACGAGCCATTTCAGGCATTGTCACAGGTCATCCATTTCTATAGTGGGACTAGCTGAACTGTAGATGCAGATCAATGAGCAAGCCCAAATTCCTTATATAAATTTTGAAATGTGGAAGTATGATCAATTTGACTGATTGCCTGTAAAAATTCATCTCAAAGAAAAAACACAAATCATAAAAGGTGATAAAAAAGCAGCTAATGTATTTCTAAAAACAAAAATATAAGAAAAATATTAAAATTGGCTCTCAATTTCTTAATGATCAGTCAAAAGTCATCCAACAAATATTAAATCTTATTAACTGATAAACATCTAAATCAGTGGCATTCCAAGCACTGGTGTCACCCAGTGTGGTAATCATGGTGTCACCACCCCTTCTCCTCAACATCACATAAAATGTTCAGTCATTAGACATTTACCTAACACAACTTCAATCTATTACTATATTCATGTGACTAACTAATAATAATATCCCCCACAAGTTTCTCAACAAATAAGAAATGACTATTTTAAAAAAAGCTTACAGCTGTAAAATTGGCAAAAAATATAATTTTTAATATACATTTGAAAACATTGTATGTCACTTCCATTATGGTGTCACCCAGTGTGGGCTGCACCTTTCCCATCCTTCTAATGAAATCATTGCATCTAATGTGAAAGACTTTCGATGTATTTTTTATAATAATAATAAAATTATGTTTGAAAAAATGTCTTGAGTAAAGTTTTATTTAATTTTAAACTTCATTTGAATAAAATTAGTTTTTCTTAACATATATATAACATTTTTCCTTCATAAATGACACAAAAACAAGCACTATAAGCAAAGAAAAAAACAAGTAAAAAAGTTTTTTCTTTGCTTATAGTGCTTGTTTTTGTGTCATTGATAACATTAATGAAGCAAAGTACCGTAGTTCTGAAACTATTCTTCCTTCAATTCAACATTTTTTTTGAATTATAAAATTTACTGGTAAATTAATGTTGAATCAAAATTTTTTTCAAATTTTTACTGTGAAAAACCAAAAGTTGGTAAATATGCAATCACTATTCAATTTTGAATTTCCAACCTGTTAAATGTCATACAATTTTTGAATTTTACCCTAACATAGCAATAAACATAAAAAATAAAACTAAAATGATTTGTATGTAAAAACTAGGAGATGGTTCAATTTATGATTTTTTTTTTCAAATATGAAGTATCAACAAAATCAAAAATATGAACATTAATTGTAACAAATAAATACTAAATATTCATAAATATGCCATTTCAAACCATATACATAACTACACAGTATAATACTACTGAATTCATAGCAGATCTGTTACAAAATAGGAAAAATCAAGATGGTGAACTAAAAAGTGAAAAGTAGCAAACTCTGGCAATCATGATTTCATCTCATTCTCAGATTGTGCTTAATGCAACAGTTCATCTATATAAAAGCTGATCTACACATCTGTCGATGATGATGATGATGAATAAAATTTTTTTTTAACATTTGTAAGACAAATAATTTCTTTAAAATTTAAACAAATTTAATAATAAAGGCTATGTTTTCATTTCTATAAATATATAAATCATTGTTTAATCATAAACTATTATTTTATTGGCTTTTATTTATTATTATTTTTATGGTCAAATTTCATTGTTGGGAACAAAACTCTGGATTTTAATATTATCTCTATGAGAAATAAATTTGCACTTTATAAATTCTTTCTTTGTGAATGCATTCCAAGAATGAATTAATTTGTAAAGTTTGGAACATGTAATATATATAGAATTTTCATCAAATATTTTTCAAATTAATCTAAAATTCTTAAAAGTTTTGATTCTGATAATTATTTACAAAGAGCAATTAAGGGAAACAACACAAATCGCAGTTGTGGAACATCATTTTAATAAGGCGAGCACTTTCGGCAATACATTTCGTTGCTATCTTCAGGCCTTTCGAACACACAAAATTAACGGCTAAGAAGATGGCAACGAAATGTATTGCCGAAAGTTGCTCGCCTTATTAAAATGATGTTCCACAACTGCAATTTGTGTTGTTTCCCTTAATTGCTCTGATGATCTGATATACCAAAGTTATCATTTTTGCATCTGGTTTTCTATAGTTTTGTGTTCATTAAGTTATTATGATAATGTACTCTGTCCTAAAAAAGATTGGTAGTGGGAAATCCATAAATTTAAGACATTTCCAACTTCTGATTAAAGTTCATGATTTTCTGCAGCACGTAGAATTGGCATGTCACAAAATGTTTTTATTTCACAGTAGAAAATATCTAATTTATATTTTCAGAAGAAATTTGCAATTATTAAAAGTAATCTTTCATTAAAATAATGCTTTGACAACATTTTTTAGCGAACATTAGATTTTACTTCCATGGATAGAATGTATTTTTTAAAAATACTTAAATCCTAGCTTTAAATAATTATTTTTTCTATCTATTGAGCAATTAAGAGACCTGATTTAAATTATATATTTTTTACATTTTGACAGTATGATGTTATTTTGTTATCACAGGAGATGACATCATATCATTAGTAGTAGTTAATACTAATCACATGACAGATATGCTATTAAACACAAAAACCATAAATGATGAATTACTTATTATTAAATAATAATAATAATAAATTTATTTAATAAATAATAATACATCTCTTATTTTGTAAAACAGTATACAGTAGACTCTCGATTATCCAGAATGAATGGGAAATGGGAAATCCCAGATAACAAAAATCCCAGTTAACCATTACATAAATAAAATTGAAAGAGTAGATACAGTATTTAAAAAGTTAGCGCTTACTTAATTTATTACTGCTTGAAATAAGACCATAAACTCGTCTGCTTGGTCTTATTTCAGCGTGCGAAAAAGAACAAAGAGGATTACTGTATGTTAAGTTACAACTAAACAAGATACAACTCGACATACAATAATCCTCTTTATTCTTTTTCATGTGCTTTCTGTTGTTACAATGTTGCCAGACAGAGATGAAAACAGTACAATCAATCCACAACAATACCCACAACACGTTTTAAAAAGTTTAAAAATTATTTAAAACTTTAAAATGTGTTGCATTTATTTAATAACATCTTAAATATTGGCAATGCAGAGAGACGTTTCTTGAATCTTAATCCAGAAACATACTGCAATCATGTCGCATGAGCTCATGCTATTATGTGAACTTATGTCACAGGTTTTATTTTTAAAAAAATTACATCTTTGGTCAGACATGAGTTCAAAGATTTGTTTCAGTTTGATAAATTTATTTAAAAAAGAAGGATTTTTTTTTAAATTTTTGACAAAGGTCTCCTGGATAATCCGCTCCTGGATAATTGAGAGTCTACTATATACAGTAACATTATTACAATAACAGTTATGTATTAGTCATGTGGTTAGCATCTTACTGCCCCATATAAAATTCTCATCTGTAATGATAAAGAAATATATTATTATTAAAAACTGAAAATATATGATCTAAATTAAGATTCTTGATACTAAATTGATGGAGAAGATCATTATATAAATGAAGTATAGATATTTTGTAAAAATAATCCCATCAAAAAACATTTCAAATGTAAAAAATGTAGCCAAGTCTTGTGCCTCTTTATCCATAAAATGTTATGAGATATCATGAGAGCCAAGTCTAGCACCCTTATTTACTCTGACACTTTTATTCGCAAATCACTCCAAGTCATTGTATCTTTAGTTAAAGAACATTTTGTGACTTGGCAATTACGCA
>WUQG02407273.1:0-16714 GCA_011317285.2 Androctonus mauritanicus
TTTCCCTCCCTATAGTAGAGCATCGTTTCACCCGTACTACATAATGGACTTGCACAAATAGCGATCTTTCGGACTTTAACTTTTTTCTATGTTCAGTGATTTGTGAGACACCCTGTATATTCTTGTATTTTGGATATTGTGTGCAAACTAATATTATATGCAATCAATTTGAGCAATATTCATAATATTAGGAAACTATAGAAAATGGAAACTGTTTGGTGGTTTAGAAAACCCCAGAGGATTATTAATTAGCATGGCACAACGTAATTGTGAAAAAAGATTCTGTAGTGTCTAATACAATTTGTTTTTTATAAATATCTAAGAAAATAAAAAATAAGGTATGTACTATGTATAAATATATTCCTGTAATATGTGTTTTTCTAATATTAGATTTTATTTAACAATATTATAATTTTACAACAGTTTTTAAAAAATCATACTTTATGCATATCTGTGCTAATCGATCATTAATAATTTTAATTTACAGAATAAAAAAACTTACTTTACAATTAATGTAAAAAAATTATTATTATTAATAGAGTTTTTCTATGAAAAATGAATTAAATTTAATTCTATAAACTATTAATACAAATAATTTTTAATAAAGATTCAAAATATGTATTTGTTCTGAACCCAATTTTCAAATTTTTGCTCAGTGATATCAGTGTAATTATAAAGTTATAAGAATTTTTTTCTTAAATTTCAATTTGAGATATCTGAAATTCTATGCACTGTAGAAAACTGATTCAGATATTGTTAGAATAAGAACTAGATAAAGTTTTAATGGTATCCTAGCACTTTTTGTATCATTTGAAATTTATCTTTAATATTTTTTTAGCAAATTTAAACGGAGTTTTAATTCAATTAAATTTTATTATTAGTTAAAAATGATAAGCTTTAAAATAAAATCACAATAAGCTTTTTCTGTGAGTAGAAGCTAAAATATTAAAAATGAGACATTTATTCTGGGACACAAACTATATTCTATAAAAACATTTGGAAACAAATGATATAAATTATAATCCTAATATGAAATGCTTGGAATTGAAAATATTTTGAATTTTGGAATACATGATATGGTGGAGTTGAAGTGAGAAAAAAATCCATTATCAGATTTTCTTGACATATAAACAACATACAAGAAAATAAATAGTCACAGGTACTCATACTGACAATGTCTGATGGTTTATTGATTTATGATAATGCATCACAATTGCATGCATTATTGTACCATCATACACAGCACAGAGAGTCATAGTCTTATCCTAAAGTGCTCTCTGCTGTCAAAGCAAATTTATGGATTTTGGAATTTCAGATTGGGGATACTCAATCTATAATACAAAATATAATAATTTTACCTTTGTATTTGATTGTATTGCTTTTCTAACATTATCAGGATTTCTTGCATCAACAAATATTGTCTTAATACCCATATTTTCAGCACAAACTCTGAAATATCTATTTGTACCTATAATAAATAAAAAAATTTACTATTAAAAACTTTCTTAATTTAAGATTTTGATCATTAAATTTAATCAAATCTAATGAATTGACTTTTAAAATCGTAAATTTTACATTTAAGATGTAAATTGCTTTATTACGAATTAGGCAATAGTTCAAGAAAAACAATTTTGGGATTATTTTCATAATTCAGTATACAATTACCGTATATTTCTAGAATAAATAAATTTGAACATGTACATCAAGTTGGGTAGATCTATTCTATAAATTTTTAAAAATTTATAGATTTGATCTACCCAACTTGATAAATTTTAAAAAATATATAGTCAATTATTATTGCCACTTTAATGCTTCAAGTTCATAAATTTTTGATGTTAGTAATAATGTTTTGATGCCACAAGTTCATTGTAAATGTTAGAATAGACCCTTGTATACCATCTAACTTGGCATCAAGTTATGCAGACTTACTAGAAGCTATTATTTGTTTGAAATTTTTTGATTATCCATTATTAGTGCTAAATTAGTATAGTAGATACCCAAAGTTGCAATATTAATTTCATGTAATTATGCATTTTATAACAACTTTTAATAAAATATTGCATGACATGATACATTATGACAGAATTTGATGGTTCGTACATAGTCTAAATATTGTCTTGTGTCTCTCTCCATTTTCTTTCTCTTTTTCTCTTCATTTTTAATGTCAAATCATGATAGACATTAATAGAAAATAAAAATCCAAGATGCTTTAAAGGATTATTACATGTTCCTGTTGACTGTCAGTCTAATAGCAATGCATGAATGACAACTGAAATATTCAATTGCTGGCTCCTAAAAACTGATAGGAAATTTGCACAACAGAATCCATAAACATCATTTTGATGTTTATGGATAATTGTCCATCCCATAACCAATATCAAAGTTTTGTATTTTCCAAAATCTCCACCTCCAAGCTGCATCTACTGGACTAAGGAATTTTCCATTCCTTTAAATTTTCTGACAGGAAATGCCTTGTTCTTCACATGCTTATAACTTCCACAACAAAACAAATGACCTATAAATCAGTTGATCAGAGGTGCTGTGTAAATGATTTTTGGTATATATAATGATGTTTAAACCGTTGCTGTACAAAACTGTTTTAGGAAGTCTGGATTCTCATTACTGGAAAATAATATTTTGCATGAAAATAATAATAGTTCTGTGGCAGAAGATAATAACCAGTGTCTTACACATTTACTTGTGAATTAATAAACCTGGAAAATACTTACTGAAGCTAATAATGTCATGATTGAAAACTATATTCTATGTGATGAAAATGCATTAACAGAATTAATTCTTATTGAAAATATTGTGCATAAAATTACAAATGCAAATATAATGTAAAATATAGGCCATATAGGCCTACATTTGCATTTGTAATTTTGAAAATTTTTGTTTTTTTGGCCAGGATGAAGATGGAGGCACATCTGAGGAAGAAGCTGAAGAGAATATTACAGAGAGAAAACCAATGTTAGCTGAAGCTTACAGTACATTGGAAACACTAAAAAATGTTGATTCAACATTTCTCAAAATGTGTTCATTCTGAGAAATGTTGGAATTTTCAAAAGTGAAAATTCCAACATTTCTCAGAATGAAACTTGAATGGGCTTTGACAATCTCCACAAAACTAATAATGTAATTACAGATTAGTTGAAAAATGTAAGCTTAGTATTCAGGAAAAATAACAAGCTTCCTAAATTAAAAACTTTCAAAGTAATATGACTTGTTTTGTTTGCTGTCAAATTAAAACCTAATGTAGAATATCAAAATTTATAGTCATAATCACAAACCAAATATCCTAATTGAGTTAATTTTGCTAGGGATTAATTTGTTAAACATCTCTAGTCAACATTCTGATGGGTGCCCCTCTATAGCAAATCCCCTATATAACAAACTAGTGATTTCTACGAATTTGTTAAAAAGAGACTACACTGTAATTTTTTTTAATAATTTTTAAAATTAATTAAACTGAGTTTGTTAATTACATTGAGTTAATTATGCTAAGGGTTAATTTGGCAAAATTTAGGATATTTGGTTTGTAGTTATTCCTCTAGTTAGGTTAATTTATAGTATGAATAAAATTATATTGTATTAATTAGTTATTTTATAGCATTATTTTAATCCATAAACTAATTATTATTATGTTAAATAAAATAATATAAATATATATATATATAACATAAATAATATAAATTATAAAATATTTTATTTATGAATTGTATTCATGTTTCAATTTTAAATTTTGTTTGTAATTATTATTAGATTTCCATAATTTTAACAAGTTTCTTTAAAAGTATTTAATAAAAGAGTTGTTAATAAATTTTTATTCTTTTTAAGATGACTTTATATTATCAAAGAATCAGTTTCATTTACTTATTACTACTAATGTTAATTAAGATTTGCATATTTCGATCATATCTTTTTTTGTATTATTCTAAAATGCTAAAATAATAATCATATTTTATTTAATATACATACCACCATAAACATCATCAAAACATACAATGCTGTCACCAGATTTCAAAAGATATGTTAAATTTAAAGTTGTTGCTAATCCTGAAGCAAAACATAGACCTAGAAAGATAAATTATTATGTATTATATGAAATAAGAAAAACAATTTCTTTTTCAAGATAATTAATATTTCAATATATGAAATGAATTTAACATTTTGAAATAAATTTTTATTTTATTCTATTCAATGCAATCTTTTATAAAAATGTTTGCTCTCTGACTAGCTAACAAGTAGGCATTATAATTAATATCTATTAATTATAATTTTTGGACTGCAATTTCACTGAATTGTAATACTTTATAATGAACTACTCTATCTAGTGTGGAGACTCTGGAAGGCTGACTGGGATCTCACTTGTTATTCTGGATGGTTGAGGAAGAATCCTTACAGGCTATCTGGCCTTATAAGACTTTAAGTCACGAGACTTTAATGTTATCAGTTCCGATACCAGACATATTTTAGAAGTGTGTCTTCCTTAGTTGTCTGTCTGTCAGTTAGAACCTGTAGGCGATGTGAGTTCCACAAGTACAGATGGGAGAACATTGGATGACACACATCAACGACTGAGACAAAACAACTTCAGGTTTTGGTCTTCAATCCGATCTTCTGATTCCAATTTATCATTTAAGATACATAGTCAAAAAATCCTCACTTCTAGAAATTTCACAAGCTACTAATTAAAGAATCATCTCTCATCATTCCATGTACAATTTGCCTGATCAAATATCATGTTGATATGCTGTGTTGTTCAGTGTTTTTGATTTGTAATCTAATGAATTGCTCATATCTCTGCTACAATAGAAGCAGCAGTAAACCAATCAGGAACCAGAGTCAAAAAAGGAATAATATGAATTTTTTGACAAAACCTGAATTCAATCTAGTCTTGATAAATTCAGGAATAAATAAGGATTTGCAAATATATATAAATATGCATTTCCCATAGATACCATAAAAGTCAGAATTCTGTGTACATGACGACACTAATAAGGATTCAATACTAAATCTTAAAATCTAATTTGTAAGGAAAATATTCATTTATATGAAGAATTGAAATATATCTCAGTTCATTTATCAGTCTCATTTATCTGTTTGAACTAGCATTCTTCAATGAATGCTGTTAATTTAGACAAAGCATTACTCTTGTTTGACAAATCAGCATTTGATATCATGATTGCAAATTGCAACAAGTTTAAAGTTATTTTTAAACAAGAAAAACTTTTTGAAAAATGTGAAAGATTAATTGAAAAATAAATAAATAAATAAATAAATACTGTATATATTAATTAGGATTTATTTATAGTTATATTTTGTGTGCTGATTTTATTAGTTTTATAAATTCCTCTGTTCTTATTATGTTATTTACACATTATTTTACATTCCACTTAAGTACATTATTTGTATAAAATATATTTAAGCTAGTATTTATATATTGTTCAAAAATTATACAAATAAAATTACTATGTATTCAATTTAAATTTTTATTCATTTTTTTATTGTCCTCTTTTAATAGCTAATGAGAGTCCCAATAAATTGGTGCCATTAATTTCAGTAGCATGTTCTTCTTAGAGCCTAAAAATTGGCCATCCCAATTAGAACTGTTGTTGTTCTAATTGGGATGGCCAATTTTTAGGCTGAGGTAGCTGAGGTAAGCAGTTACCTCAGCCTAAAAATTGAGGTAACAGTTGAGGTAAGCTCAGCGTAAGGATTAAAAATATTTCTGTGATTAAATAAGTTTTCCTGTCCAAATCTTTTGCATATCTGTATTTGCATAGCAAGATGAATTGAAGCTGTTACTTACTGAAATATAATGATAATTAAATAAAATTAAATAGAAATGAATTTATTTTAAGACTAGTCTTTCTGATAGATTTATTGCTATTATATTTTCTGCATTATTTTTTTATTTTTTTTTGTAGACATTAAAAAAAAAATTAAATTAACTTAAAACTTAGAAAGTTTAAAATTGTTACTTACCATATTTTGCTCCTTCCAATGCTGCTATACATTTTTCTAAGCAATTTCTAGTTGGATTACCACTTCTTGAATATTCATAACCCTAAATACATTAATATAAAATTTATTTTATATATCTATTATAATAATTTTCTTCCATTATAATATATAATTTAAAATCATAGCATATATTTTTCAAAAATCTGTTGTTTTGTTAGCATTTTTATTTTCTGTATTCTATTTCAGTCTTATAATATGCAATTGTTCATTGTTAATGTCTCTTAGTTCAGTGGTCTCAAACTCAAATTGCATGCAGGCCTAATGCACAATTCGAAAGCAAATAAGGGGCAAAATACTTTTAAACAAGATTATAATGAAAGGAAAATATTTTACTGATATAGTAGTTACTAATAGCATATGCAGGTTGAGTAAGTATGCTTTAAAAGTTTGCATTGTTATTTTACTAATGTTAAAATGTAACAATTTTCTGACTTTAACATGTATTTAAACAAATAGCTAAAACATCTTTGAAGGCTGTACAAAATTGCTTTGCAAGCTGCCAGTTTGAAACTACTGATATATATGATAAAAAATTCATTTGTTATATACATCTCTACAAATGCAAGCATTTTTTTTACTGCATGAAGCTAACATATTATAGTATGTACTAGCAAAGTTCTTCCCAGGCAGAGTTTGAAAACAGTTATTCTACAGAAAATTTGCTTTTGACTATTTCATGTTGGTTTCATCTATAGTTTTAGCTATTAAGTTTCTTTAATATAATATTCATAATCTTCAGAAGTCTCACTAATTTGTGAATCATTTTGTATTTTTGTTCTCCAAAAGTTTAAATAAGATTTACTTAGACACTAACTTTAATTGAGATTAATATTGCTATTATATTATATATTACCTGTGATGCAAATTGATTGCATTACTAATATTCACTGAATTGTTCTGAAGAAGGGGTTTTCTTTTATCAGAAAATTATTTTATGCACTGATTGCATTTGTTATTTAAATCTTAAATCTTCAGTTGAAGATTTAAGTTTTAAATAAAATGTGTAATGTGTAATGTTTGAAAAATGTAAGCTAAGTTTTTAATTGTAATGTAATTGTAATAAATGTAATATAAGTTTTTAATTTAGGAAGCTTGTTATTTTTCCTGAATAGTAAGCTTACATTTTTCAACTGAAGATTTAAACTGAACATTATGATATTTTACAACATTACACATTTTATATTTGAACATTTTATAACATTATGTTGTTATAAAATTAATTCAATCATAAGTGATAGAAAACATTTGTTCTTTTCAAATATTTATTTAAATATAAAATTGAAAGATTACAGTCAAGTCTCAATTAACTGTGTTATTGTTTAATTGAGGTTTGACATTATTTGAGATGGAATTGTTGTTCACTTCACATTGATTTATTTTTGTAATTAAAATAGTTTTAAATAGTATTTAAATGTTTTAAATTATATGAAAATACTTAATTTACAAGTGTTTTATTACAAAAACTAAAAAATATGAGATGAACAATAATTGTATAATTCAAAAATGAATTAAAGTCATTATATTCAATAAATAGCTCTAACCTGAAAATAAAATGTACATCATCATGTTTATGCATTCATATCCAGTTTATCTAATAATAATTTACTGAATCTTTTGTGTTATCTGAATTCTTGATTATCCAAGGCTCCCTCAGTTCACATTATATAATCAAGACTAATACAACTACATTAATATATGTGGTTATTAACTGATATTTACAATATGCAATTACAGTATTTATTATTATTTTTTGCATATTGTAATAAACATTTCTGTATAATATTATTGCAAACAATATGACTCCAATAATGTTTGAAATTTAATAACTTAAAAATAAAAGACAGAAAATGAGCATGTTATCAGCAGGGTGAAACAATTTATTATTAAACAAATACTTGTACGCAATAAAACTTTAAAAAATATTAGTTATAATAAATTCCATAGATGGACAGAAGTAAACTTATTATGAAATATAAAAACATCAATACTTTCATTGTTAATTTAATGCCATTCCAACTAGAAAATATGTAAAAATATAAAATGTTTTGTCTACTCAATGATAGTATAAATCTTCAAAATATATATATTTTGAAGATTTATACTAAGCTGTATATATATATTATTACTATTTGAAATATGAATGTTTGTATTATATGTATATATATATATATATATCTAATACAAACATTCATATTTCAAATAGTAATAATATAAATTTTAATTGATATAACTACTAAACTTTCTTTAAACATTGCTTATATTCATGTATAATATTCACAATCCAATACAGTACTACTAGCAGTTGAGTTAGCAATTAAGCAATTTGCACATAAAACTTTTTATTTTCTATTTTTTATCTTAACTGCTAGCGGTACTGTATTGGATTGTAAATATTTAATTGATATAATAATTTAAAACTTTGATCCTCTTCTGCAGCTTAGACCTGTGCTTAAAATATTAAAACAGAAATCAAGAAAATTGACTTGTAGATACTCATCACGTTTAATAGAATAAAATAAGGATGCAATAAATGATACTAAATCAACTAGGATTTAATAATTCAAATTATTTGCATATGATTTACACAAAAAACAAGTACTTTCAATCTCAACACAGAAAGACCATTTACAAGTTGACAAAAAAACAGAATTGCTGTCTATCAGCAGTTCTGTTTTTTATGTATCATTCCATGTCGTTCTGTTTCTTCATCAACTTGTAGATAGTATTTATTATTCACTATTAACATATTATGATGATGTTTTCTGTCTTCCGTGGTCCTCTTTAGTTATTATACGTATCATGTATGACTGAAGAAAGCCACAGATAGTCAAAAATGTTACTACTTATATATTACTATTGAATAATAAATACATTTATCTGCTGATTTTACTTGTTTTATGCTGTTTTTTTGTTTTAATATCTAAAGTAAAGATTAAGTTGTAGATAATTAAAAATATTATCACAAGAATTAAGAATTATATTATCATTATTTGAAATATGAATATTTAATCAAAAGAATGAAAATTCATCTATTTTTTTTTAAATAAATATTTGAATGTATGGATGGTTGAGCCCATTGGGATCACATTAACTTCATAGCACCATTCTGGTACTTTATAAACTACACCTCTGGATCTCTAGTTTCTTTTAAACAATTAATTCATTTGTGTCTCTACTATTTTATAAAGATCTTATATTAAAAACTTACAATAATATAAAAATTAACAGAGAAATTCCAAAAAATATGTTTAGTGAAAAATAACAAATATAATGAACTAGATAGTAGTAACTGTATGATAATTACCGCATGATCGCCCGGTGCCGTCTGCATGAAAGTAGTAGACATAGAAATAGGAGGAATGACAGCTTTGTGCGTCCATTGACGTGGATCCTGACCGACATGAACGGCCTTGGTGCCAAAGAGAAGATCGTGCATTCTATTTTCGTCCCTGTTATCCATTTTCGATGCAAACAGATCTCTCGCCGGCTGCCAAGTGACCGAACGGCTGAGTATTATCGATCGTCCGAGAGAAAGGTTGCATCAGGTAGAACGAGTCGGTAGGTGATTGGAAGAGAAAACATCGGTAAAGATTAGATAACCAATCAGGATCATCTTAAAGCTCCATTCATCATAACATTAAATATCTCATAATTGTGATAAATAAAATTAGCCGGATAAGAGAGAACGTGTTGTCGATCGATCTTACGCTTTTCTAATTTTTTATAAAATCAGGTAGACATCTCGCTATCCTGAACTTTGAATTAGCTTATTTGTTCGTATAGAAACTCAGATAAGCTAATTCCTCTATCATTTGAATGATTTTAGTATGTTTTGAGTCAAACCACAATTAATTTAGTTTTTAATTCTTAAAATTATGTATTAATATTGGATTACTAGGTTAATGGAGAAATGCGACCTAAAAACTAACATCGGCGTCAGTTAGTGCAATAGAAGAATTATAAGCCTACATCTTAACTATACGAATGTTTTCCTTCAGAAGAGCAAACATGGACCGACAGCGAAAAGAAGCCATCTTTCCTCCTTTACGTCATCAGAAGATACTGGTAGCTGCGCTTAATAATAACAATAATAATAATTCTCCTCTCAAATATTTTTTGCCTATGTATACTTGATGGATAATAACACGTACTATAGTATTAATGTAAAACGTTCTGATCGAGAGTTAAAATAAATTGCACCGAAACTTCTTTCTCTCGTATAGAATTCGGAAATGCTGACATTGATTGATACCAATGCAATTAATAGCATAGGAAATAAGGTTTTACTATTCTTGGAATTCCTGTTTTTCTCAAGAAAGAAAGGTTAAAATCGAAATATTTCGGAAAGAAAAGGAATGCAAAATTCTCGAAACTGCGATGTCATATCGGTAGTTCTATACAAATAAAAATATCATTGTTTTTATTTGACAGATTTCGTAACATAAATGAGGAAAAATTAAAAATTGAAATGATTATTCATTCTCAATAATGGACAATTGTTTTTTTTTTTTATTTAGTTATTGCCGGAAAAACCTAGCGAAATTTTCCCGTAGTTGATAAATTACAATACTTCAATTATAAATTTAAAATACAGTAAAGTTGGGTTTCTTAAATTATTTGATATGGCGAACTGACAATTTTTTTCCAGTGCTCCATGGGCCGTTATAAGATTTCCAATTTGTCTCAAGAAACATGGATTAAGTATAGTATATTTTTCTCATTCCGTACTTCTGACGTCATCCATTGTGTCGTACTATTATAGTTGTACTTGATTGGCATAATGCCTATGAACTGTAAAGTATACTAATGCTTTGCCATATTTTCGGAAGTATACTAATATGGCAATTCACTGCGGATCGGTAGCACATGGCTGGCGGACTGATATTGTTCCGCAAGCTACCACTTTGAGCAGCACTGCAGCAAAGGACTTTCTTTGTTGCCATAAAAAAAAAAACAAATAATTATCATTTGCTTTTTATAAAAAAGCTTTTGTAAAATTATTTAATAAATAAATTTAATCAAAATTTTTTAAAGCTTTGTGGGATTAATTATATGTTTTTGGAATACTATAGTTTAACATGATATCTATCTAGTAGCATAAATGGCAGACTGGCGAATCTATCTAGACGAAAACATTTCATTAAAAAAAAATAGATATATTTACTAAATAATACTAATATAAAAAGTTTTTTATATTTATTTATATTTGAAAACTAATAATATATTATTAAAAAAAACATTTTTGCATCTATATTAATAGTAGAGACTTTGCTTATGCTGTCTTCGTTATGCGCCTTTGATTTTCAAGTCTGGAAATTAAGTAGTTGGCCTGAATTCTAATTAATTGAATTCTCAATATATGAAACGTTTTTAAATGAATTACTATATTAGGAAAAAGTTTTTATTATTGTATACTAATAATAAATATAAAAATAGCAGTCGAAAATAAAGGATTAAACTTATAAAAAGCTATTTAATTAGAAATCACAAACACACATTGCGAAAGTTATCGAAAGTAACTTGACCACTTGACTGACAATATGGCGTAAACTAAGAAGATCGTCAATTTTAATTCATTAAGGCAGACCAATTTCAAATCATTTTTTTTTTTTTGTTTTTTGATTCACTCTTAAAACAATAAACTACATTTGCATTGGTGCAGCGTTTGAATCGCAGAATCCTTTCCACCTTCATTTTAAACAAACCATGCTACAATGGACTCTCTGCAGTCGGCCGGATTGGTTGGGTGGAAATGCTTTGGCTTTCCACTCTGGAGGACCCGGGTTCGAGTCCCGGATTCCACTCTTTGAAAATATTTATCATGAGGTCCGGGCCCGGCCCGTCCTTCACCATCCGGCTGACCCCTCCGCAGGGCTGTGGATGGGGCTTGTTTCGCTTGCCACTTAGTACTCTTACTGACTTGTAAGTGGAAAGTGGAGTCTTCTGTTGACCAAAAAAAAAGACCTGTGCTATGCATCTCTTTGCGTCGCTAGGCTGTGCATAACTCCAATACTCGCTAACTCCGAGCAGCTAGATGAAGGTTTTATGCAAGAATGTAAACATCCTTGGGTTTACATGACCATGCTATTTCTTGGATTTTAAACGCTCTGTATCTGAAAAATGCTTTAAATGAATTTTGTTAATGAAAAAAGAATTTTCTATTGGTGATTAAAAAAGGTGCCATTATTGTACAAAAATTTTAAAGTACATCTCGATTTTGCCTATTTACAGACGTCACAGCGTAATGAGTGGCCGAGAAAATCACCTGTCACATTTTACGTGAATCACTCTGTATTTATATTGCATATAAATGTTATTAAAGATTTACTTAGATAAAAATCGATGATCTTCCATTTGTTTTTTTTTATTATTATTATTTAAATTCGTTTTTTCGAAGCAAAATCACTTCATTTTTTGCATAAAAATTAATTCGTCTATAAATATATGATAATTCATAATATCTTACTATTTGATATATCCAAGACATCCTTGGACATATCTTATCGCACGCAGTCTCTGATATTAAGCACATTCTTTCCTTTGAAATTACTTTTTTTTTAACTTTTATCTCACGAAAATTCGGATAAAGCGAAATCAGATAAAAGGGATTCTATTATATTTGACTTAAAAATGTTTTTCATTTCAATTTCTATCAAAATGATCGTTCAATTTTGCATAATTTTTCGAATAAAGCAATATAAATATTTGGATAAGATAGCTTTTAATTAAGCCGCCATATCACACGAGATATATTGTATCCAAAGATCCTTGATTGTATCTTTTTTTTTTTTAATTTTGCATATTTTACTCCCCTTTCCAATCAAGGAGATTACTGAGGTGTGGAGTAAGTTCCAACCACGGGCTGCACCGAGAGCAGTAGAGGGGGCCGGATGGTGAAAGACGGGAATGGCCGGGCAGGGCCCAGCACCCCGAAAAACTTTTCAGGAGTTACCAGAAAGACCAGTATCGACACATAAATCCTACAGTTGTTCACATCAAATGTATTTGCCATTCTTTACACTTATGCTCATCACATGCGCTTAAAGTTATGCCTCGCAATATAAGTCTTTGGTGTGCTACGCAGAAAGACTCGGGACGCGAACCCGGGTCTTTCTGCGTGGCACGACAACAGCGTTACCACTCGGCCATCCAGCCGCAGGAAGGGCTGGTTTCGTCCCGCTACTTACAAGTTAGTATTCTTCCAGAATGAAAAATGGCCTCATCTGTTGTCAAAAAAGTATAATATAGCAGTTTAAATAACATAAAATATCTAAAAATAGTCTTAATATAATACAAATGAAATGTCTTAATTGAATTTAAAAGTACATCCTAAACAAGGTTGCCAAATGTTAAACTTTTTTATAGCACAATCAATCACAAAAATTAACCCCAAAGTAGCCGAAATTTATAGACGGTATTATAGATTAGTGGTTCTTATCTTTTTGAGCCGTGAGCCCTGAAGACAAGTTACATATAGAAGGTCTCGAATTATATAATAATTAAATATGAAAATAATAATTGCAAGGAAAGATTTTATTTAATTTCTATATAATTTCCATATTAGATATCACCACATTATCCATAACAATTTTATATTTTTTGTCATAGGCTATAGCCGCTATATAGACTAAAAAATCAAACCAAATTTTAATTATACAAGATTCTTTGCATTGCATGCACAAAAATCAATAAATATCTAATGCTAAGAATTATGAATACTAAAAAAATTAAACAAAGAAAAGCTTAGAAATCTAAATTGTCGTCTTTATTATTCACACATTTGTACACATCTGATGTAAAACGAGTTAACATAGGTGGTGTTGGCTCAAAATTGTTGTAGCATAAATTATTTGTACACATATAGGTGCAAATGTTTAATATTGCTTCCAACAATTCTTGCTGCATTCTGTTTCTAAGTTTCGTTTTGATATGATTCATTAGAGAAAAAGTTATTTCAATGGATGCATTGCTTAAAGGCAATGTCAAAAGTGACAATGCAAAATTACTTATTTCATATAAGTCATGTTCACCCACTGCATCTGTTCAATGTCATCATTTATCATGACATTGATCCATCATTCCAATGCTATCAGTCATGACACTGATCCATCATTCTGGATCAATGTCATGATTGATGACATTGATCCAGAATTGTTCGACATTCAAATCATCTATATTTGACCATGCTATTAAAGGAACTCTGTACCACTGTTGTTCCAATAATCCGAGATTTTCTCTTTTAGTAAATAGAGGGAAAAATGAGAGCTTATTGAAAGGCGGTTATTTGAACTGATAACAATAGACAGGCTCAAATCAGCTAAAGATTCCAACAGCTGAACATTTGATGGAAATCTTTTCTGCATTTGCTTCATTAATTCAACAAGATAAGCTTGGCACCGTATTTTTATATCCTCTGTTAATGAAGAGAATTCCATATTCAAATTTGCTAACATAACATTAAATTCAATTCCAAAATTAACCATGGCAATTGGAAGATAATTGGCTTCATTGTTAATATCATAATCTAATACTGAAGTCCATGTATTAATAGTGGCTGGACGCATCACCTGTTCCATAATGATGCAATATAAACTTATAAGTTCTTCAAGCAATTTCAGTGAATTACCTTTTTCAAGCTGGAACAATTTGTTCACTCTGGATAACTGATTTAGTATAAGTCAAAGAAGTCTGTTAGAAGAATATAGTAATTTAACACTAAATATATCAGATATTGATGTTTTGATATTTCATATTCAAGATCATATCAGATAACACCAATGATGCCATGAATCAAGTTAATAATATAAAGCTATAAAGTTAAAGTTCTTTTAAATAGTTATAAATTATGTCTTACTTACTTAAATTGACCAAAATACTGATGAAGTGTGCCTTTTTCTAAACCACAAATAAGATGGAAAACACTCTGACACTTTCTGGTAATACAATGAACAGTTGCTCCCATTAATTTACAATATATGCATTTCTATAAAAATTAACAAAAAACACTAAATATTAAACCTGAAAATCTTTTATATTTATCTTGTTTATAATGATTTCAAATTCATACTGGTTAAATAAAAATTAAAAAACTTAATAGTTAGTCAATAAAAAGTATTTATAAGTAATCATGTACAAGCTCTAAAAAGCAGAAAAAATATTTCTTTATTTTATATCTAAAACTGTTTCAGTTTTTCTAGAGACCATCATTACAGAACAAAAAATTAACATTTTGAACATTAGAACAGAACAAGCTTAAATATTCAAAAAATGATTTTAAGTTATGAGATCACACACACATACACACACACACACACACACACACACACACACACACACACACACAAGCTAAATTTAAAGAACAGGGATTCAAATTTATATTTGAGTGTTGCTGCTTATTGTAGTCTCCAGATATTGCTATCAAGCATTTAATGTTATCAAAATTTATGGTCCTGAATCATCCATATTAAACTGCATTATAAAATCTCTGCTTATAGTAATCAGAATTTTGGTTATTGTTATCAGAATCAGTATTTTCCCATTGGTATCTTGATTTCAACTCAATTGTTTCATTATATTTTGTTTCTCCATTTTATGAACATTGTTTTTCATGAGTCTTTGTTTGTTCCATTGACATTCAAGAAGGCATTCTTGAATGTCTTTCATAATTCTAGTTTAGTTCATTAATTTTTCTCTGGTTTTTGAGCATCGTGTTCTTCATTAGCCTGAATATTTGTTTGTTGTTTTGTTTTCTGAGTTTATCATACACCATTATAAAATACCATATTTAAAACCAAAAAAATATCACAGATAATATTGAAATATTGGTTAAATCTATTAAAATAAACAATATTACAGTATTTGTTAATCATTTATTTATTGTTTCATTGAAAAGCAGACAAATATGACTAATTTTCAAAATTTCATAGGACCTTTAGATGGTTTCACACCATGCATACACTGCACATCTTGTTCTTTTCAATGGCATGGCCTTGCATGTTGCCAGATCTAGTGATTCTTAACATTTTTTTTAATGATGAAATATTATATATTTTTAAATTGCTGAGAGATTTAACAACTTTATAATTCCCTTTTGTGAAAAAAATTAAAAATTATTAAAATTTTAAATTCCTGCTTTTTAGTAATATTTTTTGACACACAATTCCTATAAAAACAAATATTTATTAATTATAAAATGTTTTTGGCCTTTCCAAGAGATTTTCTTCAGTATACACACAGTTTTTAAACAAACACTTTAGAACAGAACAAAATTATTAGAAACAAAAAAAAATTGAACAAAATTATTAAAATGCACCAATAGGTGCATTCTAATATTTTGTTCACTTTTTCACTTAATTGTATTACATAATATACAATATAAGGTTCAACAAGTGTTCATTGATCTGTTACAATGTTTTGCATTATTATTATTAATTTTATCTTTTAATCTAATTTTTATTTTTTCATTTTATGTAGTTTCTGCATCTATTATTTTTCTGTATCCATTGTTTTTTTCCAAGACTCTCAACAAAAACACTGAATCAAGGTTATATTGTATATAACATCATAAGTACAGTATATATTATATATGTATAATTAGCAGTACCCAAGACCTTGTTGCACATACAAATGAATTTAATAAAATTTGAAAGATAAATAATATTTTATTAAATCTTTAAAAGTAATTCCT
>WUQG02407284.1:0-16712 GCA_011317285.2 Androctonus mauritanicus
GTAGTTTATTTCGTTTCGGAGCTACGATAACTTTATATGGATCGGAACTCCGATCCAATACAAGGGCAAAACATACGGTATAATCTGTATCGGGAAATTTATACTGTATTGGGAAGTGAAAAATGCTCACCGCAAACTCTCTCATATCACAAGCTGGCCAATACGATATATGACGCAACCAAAAGATTGAAGGAAGTAGTATAACTCAAAAATAAAAAGAAAGAAAGAAACACAAAGTATAATTACTTATATTTTGAGTAAAATGAGAAAAATAGATTATTATTTCAAATTTGTAATAATAAGTAAATTTTCAATTGAGTTGCAAGTTATATTAGCGCTTCCTTACAGGAAATTTCTATATGTAGGAATTTTATCAATGTTAACTTCATTTGAGGCATTGGAATGTAACATGTAATTATAGTTCTAACTTTCTGAAAGAATATTATTAGATATTTATACAGTATCTAATTCCCTTTCCTCAATACACTCATCAAAATTTAATTAAATAATTTTTGAAAAGTCTTTATAAATTGTTTAAAAACGTGAAATCATACAACAGCAATTTATTTTGAAAATATTTCTTACGTCTAAAATGAAATATAGCTACTTTAAAAATAAATTAACTATATTTAGGAATTGGAAATCAGGATTTCAAACAAAAACTACTTATATTTAATTTCAACATATAACTGCTGTATTTTTTAACGAAATGAAATATTAATTAATAATGTTTTATAAATAAGATGAAAGCTTTTTACTTCAATATAAATTTTTTCTTTAAAATCGATATAATTAAAAACATTCAAAAGTTATAATTTCAGATTGGCAACACTTATTCGTTTTTTTAAGAACAGTTAGGTAAGCGGAACTGAGGGAGAAGCGTGATTCAAATTTTAAGTATTTCTTGAATAAGTCTTTACACGCTATCATAGAGAAAATTCTTTTTCATTTTGGATTATAAACCACCAAAAATAATATTTGAATATTGGCGGGAGAGTACCTCGTGGTACCCAGAATTCCGGGAGAGGCGCACGCAGGCTGACAAGTACAATACAAGTTGTCGATCGCCATCATGTCCACTCAGGTATCGTCACTAAACGAAAGGAAAAAACAAAAATCAAATCATTGTATTTTGAACAATTATTATACCGTCTAATTTAGTTTTTCACATTGCAGGACTATAACAGCGAAAATCAACCGCGTACATTGTAAGTATAATCTCCTTTTGTCTCGATCATTGCTATGTATTTGAACCATGTGTTGTTCGGATTAAATCTTTTTTTATAAATTAAATTACTTTTTTTTATTTAGATACGTCGGTAATTTAGATCCTTCAGTTACAGAAGAACTTATTTTAGCCCTTTTTACTCAGATAGGTCCAGTAATTGGTTGTAAAATCATACACGAGGTAAGTGGTTATAAATGGCAGTTTTGACATTTTATGACAAATAATTGCGTATTTTGATAAAAATCTAAATTCAGATAAGAAAATAAAATATTTATTTATCATCAATATTAATTCAACGGTAAAATTAAGCCATAACACTTTATTCTTTTATGTCTGACAAAACTGTACAATATATTAGTTGTATGAGTTCCTCCTAAATAATATAAAATGGGTTAAAATATTTTAATAATTATAATTATTTTAGTTGTAAATATTAATAATTTAAGTCAAATTTTGGTTAATTATAATGCTAAAAGTTATATTTAGTCATGCTGTAGATTGTTATAAATTGGCTTATTGCAAATTCTTTAAAATGTTTAATAAATAAAATATTGTATATAGTTTACAAAATCTTACTTAATAATTATAAATGTATATTGTAGTGGCTAAAACAAACCAAAATTAATTTCCCTAATCATGTGCAAACTCAACATCTCTTCATATCGTAATGAAATTAAATATTACTATGTAAAATTGTATATATAGGTATAAAAGACATATATTTCATATTCTAAAGTACTCTTTTGGCATTTTCTCAGAGACATCCGTCTCAAAAAATCCAATTAATAAAAAGACTAATACAAACTTATGGAACTTATACTCAGAAGAATACAGAAAATACCCGTATTGGTATTCAAACAAATTTATTATGTTTATATAAAATTTTAAACGTATCTCATACTAGTTCACTTCATTATTTTTTTTTTTGTTTTTAATATAAGTAATTTTATATAATCTACTAATTATCAACAAATTAAAAAATTAAGCTTTATATTTAAATGTTGTTTTCTAAAATACAAAAAATAATTTTCTTTTGAAATATAATTTTAAAAAAGTAATTGAATAGTATGTTATTTTTAATTAGTATATTAAAAACATGACTTTGTTTTAAGTATTAATTACCAGTCTATATCACTGTCAAATCATCAGTTATAATCTTAATACTTTGCAGAAAACTGTCTGAAATTTGCTTTCTAATATCTCTAATAATTTTTAATTATAATCTTGCACTCTTTGAAACACTTAAATGATTTCTAAGTATACTTCAATATAAATATAAAAAAAAAATGAAGAATAATATAATCAATTGCTTATTAAAGCTGTAAAACCAAATTTATCTATGCTAATCATACTCAGATCTATTTCTACAATCCATCATCAAATGATGTTCCATCAGTATCTAAATAAAATAATATGAAATAAATGGATAACTAATTTAGTGAGAAGTAGGATGAAACTGCAAAGTTTTCTCTTTTTACAGTGAGCTATGCATTTTTAATATTTTATAATTAATATTACATTTATAAGTTAAAAAAATAATCTAATCATGCTTTTTTAAAATAATTATAAAACATTGATTTTATGTAACTGCATTTATATTAATGAATAATAACAAATATTATAATATGTTGTTAATATATAATAATTATTAATAATAGTGTTTTGTTACTATTACTATATTATGCATATTTATAGTATGTTAACAATAAACAAAATATAAATGTGAAACATTGCATACAAGTATGATATAACTTGTAGCTAATTTGTAGTCTTTTATAAAACTATGACATGTTTTTTTTTTATTCATTAAAGCAATTCTTCCTATGTAAAATTATGTTTATAAAATCTTTGAAAAAGTATTTATTTTTATATAACTTGAGAATTATTGCATTTATGATGTTATTTAGGCCATTTGTTAAATTGGTTATTTTATTATTTATATTTCATGTGAATTTAATACTTCTGTGCTTTCTTTTCAAATTTTTTGGAGTGTGTTTTGATTCTGTCTGTATTTTTAAGTTGAAAATCTATATATTTGCCATTCTAGTCTAAAATTTTGATTATATTCATTATTTAGACTGTCTTAATTAGAATAGGCATATTACTGTCATAGTTAAAAGATATGTTTATGCAAAATCTGATTTAATTCCTCATAAATGACAGCAAAGACTGAAGAATATGTACCAATATTCACATATTTCTCAAAAATAAACTAAAATCATTTTTGCCATCTTAGAAAAATTATTTATTTATTCATCTCAATTTTTAAGCACCTCCTATTCTCTCTAAAAGGAAAGAGAATAATCTAGATCCTGTATTCTATCTATTATGTTACAGTTAATTCGTCATGAAATTGTATCAAAGATGACTCCCAATTATGTTAAATTGAATATCAGTCAATTTAAAAATTATATTAAGTTGAAATCCTATTATTATAACTGAAATATTAGTTTGGTTTTATATATTATTAATTTTTCCATAAATCAATAAGAGATAAGAAAACTGAGAACTGAACATGATTTATTTCAAGTATAATAAAATTTATCTATTTTAATTGAATCAGGATATAAATAACTATTCAATAATAAATATAGATTTATTAATATAATATTTTTGTTGATTTTTATTGGCGATGAATGGCCAAGAAATTAATACAGTTAGTTTCCAATTTTATGAATTAATTCATTCCTGAAGTGTGTTCATAAAGCATGAATTCATAAAATGGAAATTTATTTCCCATAGACATAATGTTAAATATAAGAATTCTGTTCTCAACAATGAAATTTGACCATAATAATATAAGCATAAAGTTAAGGTCAACAAAACAATAGTTTATGATTAAACAATGATTTATCTATCTAAATAAATTAAAACAGCCTTTAAAATTAAGCAAATTATAATAATAATGAAATTATTTGTCATAAAAATAAAGAATTTTTATTCATCATCATCATTAAACTGCTGATAAATAGATGAGCTTTTATGCAGATGAAGTATTATCTTAGACACATTTGGGAATAAAAGTTATTTATATAATTGCTTAATGAAACCATGGCAGCTAGAAGATGTGTTACTTTTTCCTTCTGATCTGCCATATTGATTTTTCCCATATGGTCTATTATGAATACAGTAGTATGTATTTTATAGTTATATACATGATTTGAAATTCCATATTTATGAATGTTTAGCAAACATTGAAAATGAGCACAAAGAGCAGGATAATAGATAGATAAAAACTTTAGATTTCTCTTTTTTAACTTAAAATAAATTTATTGAAGCACTTTCGACCTTCTGGGTTCTCTTCAGCAAATCATTAAAAAGCAATATAAATGTTAGAATATAGTTTTAGAATACATTTAAAAAATAAAGAAATTTGAATAGTAATTATGGCAACATATTAACTATTAAAAGTTCATATGCATACCAGAAATTTTTAAACAAATTATCCTATAATATAAAATAAAATTAAAATATTAAATAATTTTATAGGAAATAAATAACTTATAAGAACTATTGAAACATTATAAATTGTTCTAAATTTTCTTAAAACTATACACTGCCATTTGTTTAAAATACAAAATTATCAGCACTATGGCAGGAATTTAAAATTATATAGATCACAAAAAAATAATTATAAGTAAAGGAATGCTTTCGATTTTATTAAAAATCATTGTCAGCTTCAATGTACAAAATCATTCCAAAGAATGTCGAATATAATGCTTACATAAGTAACTATAGTAACATATTTGAAAATAAATCCGATTACGTTAAGATGTAAGAAGAAAATAGAGAAAGCAACAGGCACCAGAATTGTCTTCAACAAGAGGAATATCCTATTTAACATCCTTAGGAACAACAAAGACAAATACGACCCAGCTATGATGCCAGAAGTATACGAAATTGTGGCATTTGATAGTGATGTACAGGAGAACCTAAAATACATAGGTTACACTTCAAGATCACTCAATAAGAGGGTAAGAGAACAGAGAAGGGACATTGAGAACATAGCAACAACAACAGCATTAGTGCAAAGAGCACTAACCATAGATTTAACAGTCAAATAGGAAGAAGCCAGGTTGTTAAGAAAACAAGATGACTCTAGGAAGGGTAAGATAGCTGAAACAATCGCAATCTTTAACAGCAGAAAATATAACCTGAAGCCCATGAACAAAATAGACCCAGCCTCTATCAACAACACATGGAAATCGTGCATGACATGCAAATAAATAACTATTTAAGAACTTCTTTATGGTTTTATATTTTTAACCACTTTATTGTTATTAGTTAAGGATTATATGTAAATCAATGTATGGACATTTAACTTTTGTTAATTGGTTTATTTTCAAATATGTTACTATAGTTACTTATGTAAACATTATATTCGAAGTTCTTTGGAATGATTTTGTATGTTGAAGCTGACGATGATTTTTAATAAAAAAAATCGACAGCGCTCCTTTACTTATAATTATTTTTATTGTGATCTATATAATTTTAAATTCCTGCCATAGTGCTGATAATTTTGTATTTTAAATAAACGGCAGTGTATAGTTTTGAGAAAATTTATAAAAAGATATATATATATATAAATTTTTGGATATTGATTAATCTTGCCTCCATAACAAAAATTAAAGGTGGTAGTAGTAGTTACTAGTTATATGCAGTTTGCCAAAATTCTCTGTGTTAGAGTGAAATCTTATTATACAAGTACTGTGTTATATGGGGGTTGACTGTTCTACTGAATGATAATTGAATGGAGAAAATATCATAGAAGCAATAAACATATGATATTCTACTACTTATGTATATCTGTCAGGGTAAGACCAGGTGCTCCAATCCTGTTTTGCCTGTTGATTTGATGGTTGACCTGGAATTCAGCAAATTGATGGTGGTTGAGTTACCAGAAAATCTATTAAAACAATCCATGAATTTTCAAAGTGATCAAGTTTATTTTAATTTGGGAAAATAGTTCTTTGTCCATACAGTAGAATGATGATTGTAAAACAAAACAAAATAATTCTAATAATTCCATAGTTATTAATACAATATACAACATAAAGATAAGTAACATAAATACAAATAATAAAAAAATACATGTATGGTGAAAATGCATATGATGATAAATGTACTATAATGACTACATGATGTGAGAGAATTATTACTAGTTAAGGACAGGATGAATTGAGTGTATAGATTAGCTATAGATTCAAGTATAATCTGGGGATGCAAGTTATTTACATAGTATGTTTCATTATATGAGTAACTTAACATTCCCATAAATTTACATAATGTTATAATAAATCTATGATGACCAGGTTGCATGCTGCTGCTACTTCCTAGTTTGTCATTTTGATTTTTTCTATTCTGCAATAGATGATGTCCAAACAGATGAAATTTCAGGTAACTTGTTAGTAGTTGAACTTAAATAATGTTAATAAATATAATGATTAATAAACTATTCAAACTGTTAATCATTGTAAATAATTTTTGTTTCCACAAAGTCAATTAACGACTGAATTGTCACATTTTTTACAATATTACAATGGACATAATCAGATCTTGAAAGCTTCCAAAGGAAAAACAAACATTTTGTAAACATGGCTATTATCTTCACTGTCATCAATCATCCATTGAGAAGGTAACTGCAATATGTAGAGGAGGAAGAGTCTTAATTGATTTTAAAAAATTATGCAATAAACAAATTAATACACAAATAATTCAACAGGTATTTAAAGCAGGAAAACCAAAATTTATTAGTAGTACAAATGTAGCTGCTAATAATATCAGGCAGTAATATTTTTGGCTTCTATGGTACCCTCTAATTACATCTAACAAGTATCTGAATCTCCTTCTATAAACACATCTGATATAGACCAATCCTGTTAGGATGGTATTATACAATTTACTATAACTTCACATTGACATTTAGACAATTACTTCTGATACACCTTATATTTTTCTCTTAAGAATTTATCTCATTTGAATGTAAGGTGTAACATAGATAAACAGATATCAAAAGATAGATAACAGAAGATTTTATCTTATTTGATAAATTAAAAAGAAGATTACAATAAGAAAATTTAAATGAAATAACATATATTTTTATTGAAATTATAATCAATTGGATAGAATGGTAAATAAAAAATAAATGAAATACAAAAATGAATAAAATTGAAAAAATTCAATCAAGAAAATTACTATTTATTTGATTTATAGATACAGTTACATCAATTATATCAGTTCCAAAAAATTCCAAAATCGAAAATTCTAAAAATTCCAAAATCGTTTTCTATGATGATTTTTACATTGCAGATTAAAAAATTATTGTTGAATTATTTATATCAAATATAAGATTTTAAAAATAAATCAATAGTTAATATTATTTCATATTTTATTTAAAGGTCTATCAAAGAGCTGATTTAAACCGTATTCTAATATCCCAAGCTGTTGGAGCTTTCTGTCACATCAAGCAAGATGTCACAAGTTATAATTATTCTGAAGGTGCTCAAGCTGCTCTTTCTATGATTGAATATGAAAGAGAACGTATGTATATCCAAATTAAATTTTCAAATAGGGAAAAAATTATTTTGCTATAAATAATATATTTTCTTTCAGATGATGATTGCCCAATGTATTTTGATGATGGTACTGATCCATATTCACCAATTGCAGAACAAGTGACAAGATTATATAGCACTGGGATGAAAATTATGAATAACAAATTACTTTTAATGTTCAACCTTGGAACATTTTTGACGATTTTAAGAAGGCAATTTTTATAAACTTTTCAAATCATTTTCATGTATAGTTCATCATCACTAAACTAAATATTTGCATAGTTTTTTTGTAAATATTCAAATGAACATCAAATGTATTTGAGGACCAAAAGAATTTTTAAATCAGAATCTTCTATTTTTATGGTAAAAAGCATTGTTTTGAATATTTTAAATTTGGGAATGGTAGGTACTTTGATATATAAACTTGGAATATTCTTCTAGCAATAAAATAACTTTTAATATATATCCCAATATTCTGGGATATGTAAACACTCTGATAACCAAATAATTAATATTTCAATAAAATTTTAGAAAATTTTATTTTAAAATATAAATATATTAATAAAATGATATGGAATTAGAATAATTAAAAAATTAAAAAAATTTCAATTCCATATTAATATGAAATTGAATTCTATCTTTAGTTTTTCATGTTAAATATAAAATTTATTTTAAATTCTTATTAGAAAAGAATATTGATTGTTTTTTAACAATTCATACTTTAATATCAAAAATTAAAATATGGATTATTTTGATAATTAAAATTCAGAAATTCTTAGCATTATTGAAAATCTAGATTTGTAGAGCATTCTTTTATTATATATCTATGCATTTTTAGTTAATTAATTATGATGCAGCAAGAGACTAATCTTGATGCACATAGTGAATTTCAGAATAATTCATTAGAAACAAATCAGTCTAATGTAATATTCCAATACAAAATTTAAATTATAAACAGAATTTTGAATTTGAAATTTTCTTTGTTAAATTTTCTTCAATTCATCAAAGCAGATATTGTATAATACAGGTAGTTCTTGGTTTGAATTTCCTCATAACAAGCTCCTGAGTTTGAGTATTTTTGAAGTATGAAGTACCAAAAAAAATCAAGAACATGAACATAAATTACAATAAATAAATGCTAAATATTCGTAACTTTAATAAAGTATGATTGGATTTGAACTAGAATCTCTGTTGTCTGCTACGAAATCTAAAAATCAAAAGGAACTGAGAAACAGAAGTAGCACACCCTCTGGTTGCCATACTTTAACTGGCACATTATGTAAATAACTTTCATTCCCAAATTAGGCTCGTTTACTTATCAGTAAAAATGAAGACTAAAACTTCTATAACATTAATATGATATTAAATTATTTCTTTATTATTATAATTTGCTTGATTTTTAGAGGTTTTTTTTTTTCATTTATTTAGATAGATAAATCATTGTTTAATCATAAACTATGGATTTTATTGATCTTTATTTAATTTTATTATGGTCAAATTTCATTATTGAGAACTAATCCACTAGTTTTAACATGAAAATCTCTGGTTAATTTATACATTTATTTGTAAAATCAGAAACTGCCAATACTTAAAATATATATTCTGATTTACAAATAATTTAATACTTGACAATTTTATATATAAAATTATTATGTATTATATTATTTATAAATCACAGCATATATTTAAGTATTTATTACAGTATTTGTTTAATGTTCTAGTGAATTGAAAAAAAAAATTTTTTACATTTCACTATAATGGTGTAAACAAGAAATATTAGTTTAAATGATTTGCTTTATTATTATTTTACTATGCATTTTGCCAATTAAGAATTTAAATGTCTATTTTAAAATAATGATTTTCTAATTATTAAGTACAGCAAATCATTGTAGACCACTCATCATTGAAATGACATAAACACTTTTATATTGTTTTTGAAACAATATAAAGTATAGAAAGCAGTCTTTTTGTATGCAATCTCTCTCTCTATATAAAGTTTTTAGATTCTAGTTAACTATATAAATCAAGAGAGTGCTGATATGTATAAGTATTAGTTAATCAAATATAGCAATTTCATGAATGAAAATAAAACTATTCACATGTGTTTTGATAGAATGTTTTTATAACAAAAAAATCTCTTAAAGATTCTCTGATAGATTTTTAACAACCAAATGGAATTGATTTCAAAATTATAAGTATTCAATAATTATTGAAATTATGATGATAAAATAATAAAGTTTCTGAAGTTGTAGTGTTTTCGAAAATTCAAGCTCACAAGTTGATATTAAGAAAAAGCTTGAACTACCAAACTTTTTTAATAAATTTTATATATTAACCTATTGAACTTCAAAATCTGTTAATTGTCATTCAATGTACGAGCGTAATTATAGGCATAATGAATAATTTATAGTTTTACTTTTGTTTATGATGCAGGGATCACCAGAATCAAACTATCAGATATATTCATAATATTGTTATGCAACAAACAACAGAAACAATTTCATCTAAAGATTGTAATTGTAAAAATTTAATTCATAAAAATAGTGTAAAAAGTTGTTGTATAAAATTAAATCAAAATATGTAAAATACTACTATCTGATAAAAAGCTAGAAGAATAAAATTCTCTCTAGTAAGGTTTAAATTATTAAATATCATAATTATCCAGAAATAAAATAAGAAGTACGTTTTAGTTATGTACCTTTAGTAAGTGCAGAATTATGAAGATCACAAATCAGTTGGTCTTCTCCTCTCAAGTGATATAGATGAATAGCAGATAACAGAATTCTATTGTATAGAAACTAAACAGAATTTTGCTAAAATTATTTTTTTTCTCATATTTCTTTGGTAGTTTTATTCTCAATACTAAACAGTTTGCTTAATTTCTTGGAGTTGTGGAGCTTGTTGCAGATCTAATTGTAATTAAAACTTTTTAATTTTTATTAAGGAGAAATTCAAATTGCATCAGTCAACAGAAAAAATGGAAATATTGCACAATCTTTAGACCATCATCTCATGGAATAATTTTCTGTTTCTCATACTGTTTACTAGTTTAAAAAAAGATTTTTAAGGGACCAAATATAAAAAGATTTTTAAAAACAATCTTGAACTTGTTTATGAAAAAGCTCTAGCCTCAGTCATTGTTTTACTTGAGAGAAAATTTGATATTTTTGGATTTAGCCTACTTGAGCATCAATTAGATTATATAATACTGATATTCTGGACAGCAATTCCATAATATCAGTACTATATAAATACAGACAAATGATTTATCACCATAATTTCAATAATTATTATTGAAATTATGGCAATAAATCATTTGTACTCACCTAATTTATATTAAAAAACTTTGTATGCTGGACATATTTATGGTTACTACAGCAGCTCTATAATTTCAAATAAAATATTTTTTGCAAATCATACATTGTAAATAATTTTGTATTTTATATAAATTACATTTTAAATCTTTAAGAATATTTTTCTCCATAAAAAATATTATCAAGAATCTCTTGCATATGGACTTTTTTTTTTTTGAAAAACATCATGAGAGAGTTATATAAATATATTATACTATATTTATCATATATAAATATATTAGAATGTAGATCTAAAGTTTAATATAATATAGATAATATAAAAATTTTCTCAAAAAAAAATTTTTTTTAATGAATATAAATGATTAATAAATCATTATTTCCTTGATTTTTATAATATAGGATGTCTATAAAATTCTTGTACAATTTTAATATTTTAGATTCTATGAGATAAGAGTCTGTAAAATAAATTCTGTAAAGAGTCTGTAAAAAAAAAAGGAGGATAATTTATTTTGGTTTTGAGCATGTACAATCTTAAGTTGAAGTTCAACATATAATTGTCAGTTTTGTGAATATAAAACAGTATTTTTTAAAATTTCACAAATGTTCTGCAATTGAGTTTATGGCATTGATCATACCAATTATCTAAACTTAAATTTTCTTCTAATTATTGTTATTGACTTTAAGCAGAGAATACAATTCACTTCCTCTTGTATTGATAAGCCACTCTTGTTAACTTAATGGCTTCTTAAATAAAAATTTAAAATTTTTTATTTGGAAAATTCTCTCATTTTTTCAAATTTTCTCAATTTTTATTTTTTTTGTTTTTATATATAAAAAATTAAATTGCACAAGGACTTTTATGAAAACCTGTATTTTATGATCGATTGTTTTAATATACTGTATAATGAAACTATTATATGAATTTTAGTATTGTAATAATTTCAAATTACAATAATTTATTATGCAAATTATAAAATATAATTTTTATCTAAAAAAATAAGAAACATAAATATAAAATGTATAAATTTAAACATAATGTATAATTTTTACAGTCATTCATATTTATGAATCAGCATTTTTAATTGCTAAAGTATGATTATAGCATATGATTATTTAAAATATAAAAATATTATTCAGTATTTTGAAATATATTTTACATTAATTTCATATCCATGTTTTAGTATATTTTTTAAATCAGATTATTTTGTGTGTGTAGTATATTTTATAATAATAACGAAATCAAAAATCAATATGATATTTATTTTTGAATGTAGAGAAGTGATGATAATTTATTTCCAGTCAAATGAATCTCAGTATTTCACTCATAATTTTAAATTGAAATTTTTGAGGATGACTTTTATTTATAGTAAAACGTTAGAATATTAAGACTAAGTTTAATATTTTGCCTTATTTTTTATTTATATGTTTTTAATTATTAGTGAAGTTTTTATTTCTTACATATATATATAGTATATGACATGAAAAAGTTTATTCATTGAAACAGACGTTGCTCATTAAAATGTTTGTTCTTACAATTGTCAACGAAACTAACTGAATCCATTTTTTTGTAATATTTATAATAAAATATTCTTATAAAACAAGTTCATAATGTTAATATTATATAATCAGAAATAACAAGAATTTTAAGAATTAATATTCAAAATTACAAATTGAAAAAATTATAATTAACAAAAGCATTAATTATAACTTTAATATTTAATGGGAATAAATTTTGATTTCATTAGCAAATACCGTTTTTTAGATAATTTAATCGAAAAATTAAAAATTACACTAAATTTTATTCGGCACAAATACTTTTGCACGCTGATGAGCAATATGCTGGCTTCTCAAGCTAGATTTCATCGAAGTTTATAGTATTGTAAGGAGAAAAATTCGGAGATGGGCTACCTCTTTTTTTTTCAGATATGGAAAATGACAATTAGATAATTAAAATAGTGCCAATTGATGATTTCAAAATATTAGAAAATAGTCCGCTAGAAACGCCGAAATAAAATTTTAGAATTAATTCAATTACGTGATTATCTGGATGCAATATTTCGATTGTACCTCTTCTTTTGAAATTAATTTGGAAGATACAGATTAAACATTAATCAATTAAATAATTTTAAATAAAAATGTATATTGTAAATCTAGATTTTATGAAATAACTAATCGGTGTATCCAGTGTTATCCGGGAATTTTTGGCACATCATTTGTAGAGATATTACTTTTTAGTTTGCAAGATTTTCTGGTGCAAGTAGAATATATAAGCTGGAAAAAGCAAAACCTTTGAGAGTGTAATGTCATAGTGACGTCATATATCGGAACTTTTGTGACTTCATCAATATCGATAGACTTCACATACTGGCATTTCGTAATATATCATAAAGATGTCAAGCAGCGTTGCCATTCTGATGCATTATTGATTATCGTCGTACGCCGGAAGTATTTTGGCATCATACACATCATTCTGGGACATCATCCATTATTATATTATAGGTTGGAATATTTGTGACGGCAATCATTACTATGCCACAATAATGCCATACATCGATGTTTTACGACGTTTCTGATTAAAAAAATATTATGTCGCCCACATTGACACTGTGATATCATCCATTGCTATTTCATACGTAGGACTTTTATGATGTCATTGTTATGGCGGATTAATGATAGACATTGAGTTGTCATCCATTGTTATGTCATACGGACGAACTTTTTAGATTTCGGTAATTGTTATGTCATAATAATGCCACATATTTATGAAGTTTGTGACATCATTTATTATTACGTCATGGTAATGTTATGTTTGGAAACCATAATGTCGTCTCTACTTCATACTTTGCACCATCAGTAATAGAACAAGAAGCTAACGGATTTAAACATGTATTTTAAATTACGATCCAAAAATGATCCCCCTTCCTCCGGCGATTTTGGCCCAGAATGTCCTGTGTTACCCATGGGGAAAATCACCTAACAAAGTTTGGTCCCGATAGGTCAAACGGTGTGAGGCTTATGTGGAACAGACAGAAAGAGTGACCCCCGCGTGCCCTATCCCCATGAGCGATTTTGATTTAGGGTATACGATGTTACCCGCAAGATCGTGGGAAGCTACTCTACAAAGTCGGTCCCGATAGATCAACGGTGAGGAAGCTTATGGGGAAAACAGACATTGCTTATTATATTTTCAATAGCTGGTACTGTCTTTCAGCATGAAACACTTACGTGAACAATATGGCGAATATATATATATTATTATTATTATTACAAAGATTACTTCAAAACTAATGCTCCAAACTTAAAAATTTATATCATTGTCATTGATACATTTTATAGGTGCAGTCTTTAGGAACAAAGTCCTGTTTTTCCATATAGTCACTTTGAATTGCTTTTTGCCATCTTAATTGTATATCTGCTTCAATGATTAAAAAAAAAAACAAAGGCTATGGATATGAGATTTAGCATCGCCAAACTTGGAAAACTGTACTGCATCAAATTACCAGCAATCATGTTTATTATCATATATAATAAATAATACTGTAACTGTAACGATATTGCAGCTTCATTAATTCTATCACGCTTCTTCAAGTCCCGAATTTTTACATGCGAGATATAATCTTATGTTCTGAGATGGCGGAAAATGGTAGCAACTATATAGATTTGTTAGAACCCGAGAACAATACGAATAGGCTTTTTGGCCTACTTGCGGTCTGTGGCACAGATAAGGATGGTTAATGAGGGCTCCTTATCTGAGGTTAACCTCCTCAGATAAGGATGGTTAACGTAATATCTGTATCGTTAACCATCCTTATCTGTGGCACAGATAAGGATGGTTAACGATACAGATATTACGTTCGTAAAAGAACAACTTCCTTTATTTAAGAGAGAGAATTTACAATTCTAAATAAATATCCGAACGTAATTTGGAGGATAAATACCTCGATAAATATCGGTACGTTATGTATACATATATATGTTACGATAAAAGTGGTTAATTGATGATTATGCATAATCACTTAATCATCATTTTAAGTTTGATAAACTTCAGTAAACTTCATACTTTTACTAACGATTTTACATAATTCCCAAACGAAGTTGCTAAATTTGATATGCCAGAATTTCTCACTTTTTTTATGACAAGTCGTTTCAATACTATCCTAAGTCATCAGATAGGGAATTATTTTTACTTGGCACTTATACATCATGTTCAGTTCTTTTGCCGTTAATTCATATTTCCTCATTTTTTCATTTTCAGCTGTTAACAAATCTTGATTTGTGATTCCAATCATTTTTTGTCATATACAAAAATATCGGGCCTATCGTGTTCAAGTTTTATAGGTGTCTTTATCCGGGTGTCAATTTTGATTTTTTCTGCTTCATTTGCGATTATTTATTCAACCGAATGAGATCTTATTTTCTTTGATTGCTTAAAGCCGAACTTACTACATAAATGAAGATGAATGCAGCTATTTCATTATTCGATGAGAATGAATTATTTATCAAATTTACCATCCTAGAGTGACAATTATGCGTAATGTCCGGTAAATTTTATCATATTTACCATTACGAACTGGCGAGTATGCATAATCATCAATAAATTGATGAATTCGCAATAAATGAAATAAATTTATCACTTTTATCAAAATCTTTGGTGATTATGCATAATCATCGGATTAATCACTTTTTACCGTACTCTTTCAATTTCTTCTTTCTCTTCTTATGAGCCGCTTATCTACTCGTATATAGCGGATTTAAAGATGTTCCTTTCCCTCGGATGGATGACAGCGTGCTTGTTTTCTTCACTTTCATAGTGCAACACTATCTGTTACTAATGCTAGAGGTTCTGTCTTTTGAGTAACTGGCAATTCTCTCTTTGTAGACAGTAATTAATGCGAATCATTGGTGATATACAAATATTGGCTGATGTCCTTATTATAGGCGAAATTCTATCTTTTCTGTGGACGAAATCTCTCTCTGACTGACCATCTCTGTGGATAAATACTGATTTTTTTTTCGGTTGGAGTCCCAAACAGATTCTTATCCAATAGACATATACATCAATCCTTTTTCTCCCGAGGAAGACGTTTTCCTGATCTTCTTTCTAGCCCAGTTACTTTTCTTTCTTCGCCTTTATCGCCATACCTGCGTGTCATATAATTCTTTATTATATGACACACAGATGTCGTGTTATAATTCTTTATTTCACTGTAATTCTTGTTCGTTAATTTATTCTTTCTGTCGTAGAGGACAAGATACTCCTGGTCGTCTGGTAGATATTGTTTATCCTTCTAACGTGTCAGTCCGGTTGAATCCGCTTTCTAGTTTTTATGAAGAGGGTAGAGTAGTGGTGGATTACCCAATAGGCACAACTAGGCACTAGCCTGGGGCCCCGGATAATTAATTTTTTTTAATTGAACAATAATAATAAATGATTTAATAAAGTGGCACTAGAAATTTTTACACGAAATCGATTTTGATGACATCATTAATGATTTCTGTTCGCAAATACAGGAAAAAAAAACTTTCTAAAGACATTGTATACTCTTTTATAGATTAATGTATAGTTTTGTTAGTCTACTGTATAGTCTCTTTCCAAATTGTGGTGATGTCTATATA